>CABHPR010148594.1:35015-48022 GCA_902168415.1 Peromyscus melanophrys
TGTGTGTGTGTGTGTGTGTGTGTGTGTGTGTGTGTGTGGTGTCTAGAGAGTTGGCTCAGTGGTTAAGAGCCCTTGTTGCTCTTGCAGAGGACCTGGTTTGGTTTCTAGCATCCACATGGTGGCTCACAACCATCTGTCACTCCAGTATTAGGAGATCTGATGTCTTCTCACCTCCTTGGGCACTGAATGCATGTGGTACATACACATATATGCAGGCAAAATACTCATATGCACAAAAACAAATAAATCTAAGAAGACTTTTTAAGAAGTTTTTTGTGGGTATATATATGAATTCCTGTTCAGCACATACTTAGAACACTGGTAAGTCAGGGTTTATCTATGTTCAGTTTTACAGATAATGCCAACTTTCAAAAATTATTATGCTAATTTACATTGCCATCAGTAGCACAAGAGCATTCTAAGTACTTTATATACTTGTAAAAGTCAATGGTGTCTTTTTTCCTAGTGGTTATTTAGTAGACAGAGAACAGTAAGTACTGTGCCGGGCAGTGGTGGCGCACTCCTTTAATCCCAGCACTTGGGAGGCAGAAGCAGGAGGATCTCTGTGAGTTCAAGGCCAGCCTGGGCTACAGAGTGAGTTCCAGGAAAGGCACAAAATAGAGAAACCCTGTCTCGAAAAAAAAAAAAAAATTCTAAGGAGTTGGGGATTTAGCCCAGTGGTAGAGCACTTGCCTAGTAAGCTCAAGGCCCTGGGTTTGATCCTCAGCTCCAGGAAAAAAAACAAAAAACAAAAAACAAACAAACAAAAAAACCTACACAAGTTTTTTTTTTAAATGACTAATGCTGATGAGTACTTTTAAGTAAGTTTATTAACTATTCGTATTTGTTGCTGGAATAAGAGATTCTATTATTTTGTTTTTTCAATTGAGAACAAGGTCTCACATTAGCCCATGCTGGCTTGTAATTTCCTATGTAGCTGAGGATGTTGTAAAAACATTGGCAAGGCTTTAATAACAGAACAATTATCTTATAGAGGTCAACGGACTCTAAAATGACAACGCTCATTTCAATACAGTGTTTTACTGATATGGCACCTAATACAGTGGCTTGCATAACACTCTGAACTTAGGCTCATACAATGGCTCTAACCCAATAGATCCTTTCTTCTTTCCCCTAGTGCTGGGAACGGAACTTAGGACTAATGAATGTTATACAAGTTCTCTACCAGTGAGCTGTATTCCTAGCTTACAAACTGACAGTCTTTAATGCCAGAGCTAACTGACTGGAGAGATATTTATACTTGTGTAAGAGAGACCACAGTAATTCTGATATACAAAAGTAGAACCACTATCCTAATATCCTAAGAAAAGATGACCTTATACCCCAAAAAGTGTCTAAAGAAACAAGCATTTACTATTTAAGAAAAAAAACCAACTTGTTTAAAAGTTTGGGCATGTTAGGATACTATGGAATATTTACTTTGGAAGAACATTTTCTTTCCTAAAAGAAAGGAGGGGCCGAAATGACTAATGTCACAGGATATCTATTGAAACTTTGCAAATAAGTGATTTAGAAACCTCAGTGCAGAATGAAATAATGGTAGCAACTGAATAAAGTGATGCAAAGGGTCCCCCTCCTTTTCATAGTGGAACATGAAACAAAATGTACTTCTACTCACCTTTCTGAAAAATCTGAGTCTATAAATTCTCTAGCTCGTTTTCTATCACTAAAAAGACAAAAGGACAGCTTAAGCATTAACACATAACACAACTCTGTTTCTTAAATAATTCATTATAATTGTCTCATTCGACACTGAATGTACACATAAAAAAACTAAGTTTTACTATGGGATAAAGACATGATAACATAAAAATCCTTAAATTGGAATAAGCTCAATGAGTACCTGGGTAGGAGAACAGTACAGATTTGCAAATGAATTTACGAAACGTTTTGTCTCTGTGGATATGTCTGTCAATCTGTATAAGGCACAGAGCACTTGACAGAGCTGCTACTTCATTAACTCACTTATCCTTGAAACAAGGTTATTCTTAAGAAAGAGTTACTGTTTGCGCAAACTCACGCAGGCTAGAACCCAAGTAGTATGTTACTAGATATATAACTCCTCAGGTAATAAAACTTCAAAAGTGATAAAATAAGGTTGGGGTATTATTTTAATATTTTTCCTTCTTCCTTTTAGTTTTTATTTATGTGTACATGCCACATGTATGTGGGTGCCCACAGAGGCCAAAAGGTATTGGATGCCTTGGAGCTGGAGTTAACAGGTGGTTCTGAGCCACCTGATATGGGTGCTGGAACCAAACTGTTCCTTTGTAAGAACAAGTGTTTTGTCTCCAGCCCCCCCCCACCTTTCTTTCCTGCATGCTTATGCACCTGTCCCCCACCCTGAGAGACAAGGTTTCACTATCACCAGGCTGGCCTTGAACTCTCTCAGTGGCTTGAGATTACAGTGATGCACCACCACTCCTGATTTCATTACCTTTTCCAGAAGATGGGGTGCTGAAGTAACAGAGGAAAAGCACTTTAGAGACAAGGTGAGACACAAAGGGTTTGAAAGAAATGGTGGCAAAGCAGTAACATAGAAGGGAATCTAGTTCACTGCCTAGTGTTTATTTTAAAGAATCAGGGGGAATTTTAATGAAAATATTAATATATTTGTCCTCTCTTCCTAGTTTCTTGTCTGATTTTTAAAAAACTCAAAGGGAAAATCATGAGTAAAGCCAACACTTAACATAATTCCTTTCTTATGTGTTAAAACAATATAGAATCAATTTTTATATCCCCAAAGTAGCTAAGTATTATAATCATAAAAATAGTCCTATTTCAGAGTTTTAAAAACTTAGGTCTGGTTATAACTTGTTAAACTGTTTTTCTCAGCTTAAATATGGTTGTACTCAGGGGTGGAGAGATGGCTCAGCAGTTAAGAGCATTGGCTGCTCTTCCAGAGAACCTGGGTTCAATTCCCAGCACCCACATGGCAGCTCATAACTGCCTGTAACTCCAGTTTCAGTGGGTCCAACACCTTCACACAGACATACTCATAGGCAAAATATGAATGCAAATGAAATAAAAATGAAAAAAATTATAAAAAATATGATTGTACTCACTGACATGGTGGAGGCAAGTTGGAGGCAAGCCTAGGCTACATACAAAGCCCAATCATAGCTGGTGATTTTAAAACAATATATTAGTTTTTAAAGATCTGAACTAGCTGGGCATAGGGGCAAATCACTGTAACCTCAGTACTCAAGAAGCCGAGGCAGAAAGATGACTGAGAGTTCAAGGCCAGGCAGGGTTATATGTCAAGTATCAGGTTAGCCAGGGTTCTATCCTAAGACTGTCTCAGACAACAGTAAAACCCATCAAGCTCACAGCAGCCTGTGACCAGGATGATCACTTAGCTGACTTAGTGAGCTGGAAGCCATCCTAACCTACAAGAGATCCCATCTCAAAACCCCCAAAACAAAATAAAGCCCCCCCGAAAATAACCAGATTAATAAAAGAAGAGAATTCAAGGTCTGGGGAAATAGCTCAGAGTATAAAACACTTGCCATACAAGCCCAAGGCCCAGACCCCAGCACACACAGAAAAGCAGGGACTGTGGGGCAACCTGCCTGAATAACAGTATTCACCCAGGGGGCCAAGTGAGGAGATTATTGGGGTAAACTGGCTAGATAGACTAGTCAAATCAGCAAGATCTGGCTTCAACCAGAGACCTCCCTCAGTAAATAAAATGTAGAGTGATCAAGGTAAATACCTGTTGTTAACCTCTTGCCTCCATATATATATACATGCATACACATGTATGCTCACAAATACATATGCCCACAAATATGTGAACATTTACATCATACACACAGACACACACACAAAAAAATTTTTTGAAAAAAGGAAATTCTGGAGAGACAGCCCTGTGGTTCAGAGCACATACTGCTCTTTCAGAGGACCAGGGTTCCTTGGTTTACTGCATCTACCTTGGGTGGATCACAACCGCCTGTAACTCCAGCTCCAGGAAGCCAATGCTCTTTTCTGGATTCAGCAGGCACCTGCACTAATGGTCACATACCCCACCCCCTTACAAACACACATACACATAATTAAAATAAACTCTTCGGACTGGCGAGATGACTTGGTGGGCTAGAGGCCCCTGCTGGCAAGCCTGACAAACTGAGTCTGATCTCTAGGACTCACACAGTGGAAAGAGAACTAACTTCCAACGTTCTCCTTTAACTTCCACACACAATACACAACATGTATGTGTGTGCACATTTGCCAAATAAATAAACAAATAAATGCAAAACGTAAAAGTGGGGAGGTAGGAAGACAAGGACAAGATAGCAGGACAGTAAGGCATGGGAGGCTTAGAAACAGTCATTTCTGACCCTCTTACCTGGGAACCCAGCCGGCAGCCTCAGCTATGTGTGTCTGAGTGACCATTGCTGGTGCAGAGGGATATGGACTTCCAATCAGAACACTTCCTGAATTGGTAATTCTCTGTGGTGTGCTTATAATCTGTAGAGTTGGTAACAAGAAAATAAAATTAAGTATTCATGCCTTTAATCCCAGCACTAGGGAGGCAGAGGCAAGTGGACCTCTGTAAGCTTTAGGCTAGCCTGGTCTACATAGTGAGTTCCAGAACAGTCAAGGCTACATAGTGAGAACTTGTCTCAAACAAATGAGTAATTTTAAAAGGAAATATTTAAATTACTTTAAAAAATGTAAATGGGAGCTGGAGATGGATCGTGCAGTTAAGAGCACTGGCTGTTCTTCCAGAGGACCTGGATTTGATTCCCAGCACCCATGTGGCAGCTCATAATTGTCTGTTATTCCAGTTCCAGGGGACCCAATGCCCTCTTCTGGCCTCTGCAGCCATCAGGTGCACACACGGTGCACAGACACACACGCAGGCAAAATAAATAAATAGATAGATAGATAGATAGATAGATAGATAGATAGATAGATAGATAAAATAAAAAATAAATAAACAAAGTAAGATGTTGCAGCGCTAACACAGAAGAAGGAAGTGCTGTCTGAACAGCTCTTAATACCAATCACCTAAACTATCAGTAGTACCTTTGATTTATTCATATCCTAGCATCTTAAAACACCAGCATCCTGATTCCTGGCATGCTATCACAATGTAGATTCAAGTAAGTAAACAGCAGTTTGGAAGGATTAAACTGGTAACTGACAATGTCTTTCCATCAGAAAAATGGTAAGCCTGTAATCCCAGTACTGTGGGAGCTGGAGAGAGGGCTCCTCCGTTAAGCGTGCTTGCTGTACAACTGTAAGGACTGGAGTTTGAATCCCATCAAAATAACAAGCTGGGGAAACCACACACATCTGTAACCTAACCCCAGCTCTGAGGGAAATAGGGAATGGAAAGATTGTTAGGGCTTATCAGCTTCCAGTCTAGCCAAAAATATGCAAACCCTAAATTCAGGGAGAGACCCCGCCTCCTATGAGTAAGCAGAGAGAATATAGGAAGATAACTAATGCATGTTTCTGGCCTTCAAGCACACATGTGTAACACACTCATACACAAATAAATCTTTAGTCCTAGTACTTGGGAGGCACAGGTAGGAGGGTCTTAGAAAGTTTGTGGCCAACAAGGGCTTCCAAAAGAGACACGGTCTTAAAAGCAAACAAACAAATTCCCCAACCACTACCCCTGAGAAAAAGGGAAGCAAAAGCTTTATTTGAAATTAAGTACAGAAACTGTAGTAGAACCTGATTTATGTGACCCAGGACAGGAGTGAGTTTGATCTTCAGAACCCAATATACACCCAAAGCCACTGTACAACCTGATTGTTACAGGATGCATGAACTAAGTTCCCTGAAATAGCACGCCTACATTCTGTAGACTGATTTGAACTTCAGAAACTCATGACAGTGGAGAATTAGAATGTTGCAGATAGAGTCAATACCACTAGCTTTCACTAAGCCAAAAGCTAAGAATATCATCAGCAGCACCTGAGACCTTCCGAGTTTTTCCTGTTTTGTTGTAACCCGTGTACCTGATGGCCCCAGGAGTGAATGCAGTGACCGGTTCTTTGTTCTCTGTTCTGTGACTACAAAAACCCATGCAACACTTCACGGGACATGTCACTTGGAACAAGTTGAATTTGTGTTCCCATGCCATGGGCCACTCTTACTTGTCTCAAAACAAACTCTCTCATTTCCTTTGGGGTGAGAATTGTGTTTTGCCTGGACAAATGTAATTCTATCTTCATTTTTCCCTCTTCCAACTTTACCCCATATTATTAAATAAAGTGTTCTTGTCAAGCATGGTGGCATATGCCTATCACTTGAGAGGTAGATACAAGAGGATTACCACAAGCTCAAGGTCAGCCTACTCTATCTACATAGCAAGTCAAATCTATTCTAGGTTGCACAGTGAGACCCAGTATCAAAAAACTAACTACACACATATATACATACATACATGTATAAAATGGAGCTGGGATGTAGCTCAACTTAGGTAGAGTGCTTGCCTAGCATGCATGATGTTCTGGGTTTGATTCCTACTGACCCCCAGGACCACATAAGCTGGATGTGATGGCCCATGCCTGTAATCACATCTGGAAGGGGGCAGCTGGAGGATCAGAAATTCAAGGTCATTCTTGGCTACAAAGTAAGCTTGAAGACAGCCTAGGCCACATGAGACCATCTTAAAATACATAAAACCTGTACCATGTGGATTTAATATCCTTAATTAGTAGATGTAGATGGACTTTCAATTATTCAGTTATAGATAATTAGTCAATTACAAATAATGTTAGCCATTTCTTGGCCTTAATTTCTTTTCCCTTTTGTCTTTTTGTCTGTTTGTTTGTTTGTTTTCTGAGACAGGGTTTCTCTGTGTAGCTTTGGAGCCTGTCCTGGATCTCACTCTTGTAAACCAGGCTGGCCTCGAACTCACAGAGATCCGCCTGCCTCTGCCTCCTGCGTGCTGGGATTAAAGGCGTGCACCACCACAGCCAGGCACCACTTTTGTCTTTTTAATGTTTGTTTTCTCATACTGCCCCAGCTGGCTTGGCACTCTCCATGTAGGTGGGGATAACCTTCACCTCCTGACCTCCCTGCTTCTACGTACCAAATGCTGGTGAGCTACTACTGCTCACCTCTGTCTGACCTAAAGTCCTTCAACTATTAAATTAAAAACCTTGGAATGTACTACTTTAGTGTCTCACCAGCATCCACCAACCAACCACAAAACTAAAGAGTGTCAGCAGGTAGTATCTGAAACCTATAGTAGAATTCTCCCTGCTAGCAGATATTCCCATCAATGTATCTGGTGACTATAAAAGTTTATGAAACTTCTTCACGGTGAAACATGTTATTCAGGAGGTAATACAAATCATGTTCCTGCACTACGGCCACTCATACTATCCTCAAAATAAACTTTTATTTCCTTTGAAGTGACAGCTGTGTTTTGTGTCAGAATGTGTAACCAAAATTGCTTTTTAGGGCTTATCATTTTCACTGGTAAAAGAACATATTTTTAGTAAAAGATAAAATAATGCAAAATATTTGTTACTAGGTAATAAAAAGTTTTTCTTGTCTTTGCATAGTTTTTGTTTCATTTATTTATTGGTTTTTGGTTTTGTTTTTGAGATAGGGTGTCTCTATGTAGTCCTGGCTGTCCTGGAACTCACTCTGTAATTAGGCTGGCCTAAAACTCAGAGATCCACCTGCCTCTGCCTTCCAAGTGCTGGTATTAGAGGTGTGCACCACCACCACCACCACCACCTCCACCTCCCCCTTAACTTATGTGGTTTTAATGAGCTGTCCGCCATAACCTTGGGCATTTGAATACTTGGTGCTGTCTGGGAGGGAGGTTTAAGAGATGTGGCCTTGCTGGAAGAAGTATGTTAGTTGGAGTGGGTTTTGAGAGTTTAAAGATTCCAACCACCCCAGTTCATTTTTTGCTTCATGTTTGTGGTTCAAGATGTGAGCTCTCAGCTTGCTACTCCAGCTGCTAGCTTCTCTACCATGAGGGACTCTTACCCTCTCGAACCATAATTCCAAATACAATCTTGCTCTATAAACTGCCTCACTCGTGGGTTTTTTTTTTTAATCACAATAGAAGTGTAACTAATTCAACTTAAACAAATTAGTGTGTGGTGCATACATATATGATGGTCAACTTGTGGAAATCACTTCTTTCCTTCTACCGTGTGGGTCCCAGGCACTGAATTCAGGCCGTCAGGTTTGGTGACAGATGCTAAGCCATTTCATGAGATCTTGAAAGAATTGCTACAAAAAATAAGTTTTAAGGAAGAAAAGGTTTGGAAGCCAGGTGTGGTGGTGTACACCTATAATCTCAGCACGAAGAAGGCAGAGTCCGAAGAATCTTCCACATGTTCAAGGCCAACAATTGTGTATATAGTATTTTTCTAACCAGCTAGCTAAAGTGAGACCATGTCTCAAAAAAGCATGCTCCAGTGAGTGGGAGTTAATGAAAGAAGACTGGCCCCTCTTTGGATAATGGATGCAGTAGCAAGAATTCTGCTTTCATAACAACTTGAAAACTTCCATACTAGTAAGGTTTTGGTGAAGCCTCAAGAGAAAAAACATCTGTATAGACTGCAAAGAAACAATTCTATGTGTACTGTCTTCTGAAAGTTGAAATGCTAATCTGCATTTCTCCCCATACTCAAACTTTGGCCCCTCATTTACTAAATATTTAACAATCTTGGTTATCGTTTGTTTTGGTTTTGGTTTTTCGAGACAGGGTTTCTCTGTGTAGCTTTAGTGCCTGTCCTGGATCTCGAACTCACAGAGATCCACCTGGCTCTACCTCCTGAGTGCTGGGATTAAATTGGTTATCATTTGTGCTTGCATCTAGCATCACACTAATTTGAGTTTAGGGAAATGTTAGTACATATAGATGCTTGGCAAGTAATTTTATCAAGTTGATTCTATAAATAAAAAACAAGAGACATAATCTGACAGATGTCTGAAAAATTCCACCTGCAAAATAAAAACGGTATTAAGAAGGTATTAAGAGAGCTGTGAGGTGGAGGCAGGAGGATCAGAATTCCAGGCTAGCCTGGACTATAGGATACTTTGTCTTAAAAGAAACAATAGGGTAGTGAGATGGCTCAGCATCAACCCTAAAGACCTAAGTAAGTAAGTTAAAGCCTAGAGACCCACATGGTGGAAGAAAAGAACTGACGCACAACCTCTATACTACCTCTATGGCACTGGTGTGCTTACACACACACACACACACACACACACACACCATACACAGTCTCTAAATTAAAAACAGCAACAACAATAAAAATAATACTAAGGTATTCAGAAGTCTGCTTCATGAGAAAACATGAAATTGATCATGTGTGTTCCTTTCATAAAATTCTGCCTTGCATTCAAACATGTTCATACCCACCAGTCCACACAACCCACCTTCCTACTTCCATTTAACTCAATGTAACACCTCTAAGGGCAGAGAATTACCACACCACTTCTTTACCACATCTTTCTGTAGGGTCTATACCATGCCAAGAGACACTCACAGAAAAGCTGGAAGTAGTTGTTCAAGTTTGTAATCCCAGCTCTTGAAAGACAGACCCAGATCTCTGTGACTTTGAGGCCAGTCTGATCTAAAGACCAAGTTCCAGGCAGTCAGGACAACACAATGAGACCCTATCTCACAAAACAAGACCACTAACAGGAAGGACATAGTTCTCACTAATTTTATCATACACCAAAATGTTCTCTATTAAGCAGAATTTGGATATGCACAGCTTAGAAGACAAATGTGAGGTTCAGCATGAAGCTCACTTCAGAGCATTCGCCTGGCAAGCATAAGACCCTAGATTTAATTCCCAGTACTGGGGGGGGGGGATCAAATACTAACAGAAGGAAGCATTTTATCAGTCTATCTAATCTACTTTGTTCCCACAACAGTCTCTACAAAACTATTCTAAGCACTCTAGCTCAATGTCTCACTTCTATAGTATTGTTACTAAAGAATTCTTCTCTGTTATTGGCAGCCTAGAGCTTAGTGTTACTGATTTAAGGACTCTGGAGGATGAGAAAGAAGACATAGGGAAAATCAGTTTTCTTTATTGAGAATAACTCTGGAAAGGAAGTACTAAGTTTTAATTTACTTTTTCTTTTGTTTCTCAATGTGAAACTGTCACATTTTACACAGCAGTTTCTTAACATTTTCTTTTCTTTTTTTGAGACAAGGTCTCTCTTTGCAGTCCTGACTGGCCTGGAATTTGCTATGTAGACCAGGCTAGTTTCAAACTCACAGAGATCTGTCTGCCTCTGGGATCTTAATACTTTCTGAGTGGACAAACTGGAGAGATGACAGAGTAGAATTTGTAATGCAAATTCAAAACGTACATTCTTTTAAACCAGGATAATAGCAATGATCATTAAGAAACAAAACAAATGCTGGGTATGGTGGCACACACATTCAATCCCAACACTAGAGACAGAGGCAGGCAGATCTCTGTGAGTTCAAGGCTAGCCTGGTCTACATAGTGAGACCCCCATCTCAAAACCAAACCAAACCAAAACATAGACAGACATGGATGTGTAACACCTGCAGTACCTGTTGCACAAGAGGCTGAGGCAGAATTGTTTAGGAGTTCCAAGCAACCTGGGTAACTGAGTAATACTCCATCTCAAAGCAAGCAAAAACAAAATAAACAACAACAAAACCAAAAACAAAGTAAAATTCAATCTACTTCCAAATGTAGAAAAATGAGTTATATGGACAATGAGTCAAAACATGTATATGTATAAATATTCCTCCCTTGTCCCCAAGACAGGATTTCTCTGTGTAACAATTCTGGCTATCCTGGAACTCAGTTCATAGACCAGGATGGCCTTGAACTCAGAGATCCACTTGACTCTGCCTCCCAAGTACTGGGATTAAAGGTGTGTGCCACCACTGCCCAGGTGACTCAAAGCATATTTTATATCCTTGAACCTTAATTTTAAAATTCCAAATTCAAATAAGAGTTAAAAACATACCTCCAGACAAGAGGGCCATGTTAGGTAAAGGCTGCTTGCCACCAAGCCTAATGACCTGAGTGAGTTTAACCCCTGGAACCCACCCTGGTAGGTACCTAACTCCTGGAGTTCTCGATCTCCACATGTACACGCTGTGACGTATGTGGACAGACATATATACATATGAAAATAAGTATAAACATACCTCTAACATTCAGCTAAGAGAGGGAAAAGGCATTTTAAATCTTAGAATCAACTGTTCCTCAAACCCAAACCTCAAATATCTTTAATTTAATCTTGTCTGTCATTTCTAGGACAACTGATTAGTTAGGCTAGGAAAATCAATAGTAACTAAATACCCTTACAAAGAACTGGTTGTCTTCAAAACATCTCTGAAGCACTACTGCCATCTACAGTTAGATAAAGCTGAGAGCATATTTATTCTGAAAAAGAATTTTCATAATTATAAGGTATTATATTCAATTAATATGACATTTTTGTTTTCACTAAGTGTGTAGTTTCTATTCTGCTGAAATAAGATAGCCATGAGATCATTGCAATATACACAAGAATATTCCTAAAATATATATATCCTTTACATGATAAGCTGTGAGAAAAGGTCAAGTCTCCTAACTAAAGCAAGTACTGCTAAGCCAGCTTCCCAGGTCTGGGGGATGGCTCAGCAGTTACTTGCTGCTCTTCAGAAGACCCGAGGTGGGCTCTCAGCGCCCATGTCAGCATCTATAACTCCAACTCCAGGGGCCAATGCCCTCCTCTAGCCTCCATCAGTACCCCAGCTCTGGGGGCTGAACCCAAGACTAGCACATGTGAAGTAATGTCCTATCACTGCTCTATCCCCCCAGACTAGACAACGATTAAAAGTGACAAGAAGAGCTGACAAATGGTTATAAGGCAGGCAATGGTGCTTGCTGCCAAGCCTGACCACCAGAATTCATTCCCTGGAACCCAACACAGTAGGAGGAGAGAACGGACTCCCGAATAGTGCTCTCACTTCTACACATGCACTTGAGGGTACACACACACACAAAAGGCCACATAAAAAGAATTTTCAGGCTGGAGAGATGGCTCAGAGGTTAAGAGCACTGACTGCTCTACCAGAGGTCCTGAGTTCAGTTCCCAGCACCCACATGGTGGCTCACAACCATCTGTAATGAGATCTGATGCCCTCTTCTGTGTACATAATAAATAAATAAAACTTAAAAAAAAAGAATTTTCATTGGTTGTGAAACACACAAGCAAATAAATGCAAAAAAAAAAAAAAAAAAAAAAAAAAAAAAAAAAAAAAAAAAAAAAAAGGTGACAATAACCAGCCAGGTATGTGGAACACGTCTTTAGTCCCAGGTGAATCTCTCAAAGTTTGAGGGAAGCCTGGTCTAGAGATCCAGACCAGCCAGGACTACATAATGAGATCCTGTCTCAAAAAATAAAATTTAGCCAGGCAGTGGTGGTGCATACCTTTAATCCCAGCACTCGGGAGGCAGAGCCAGGCGGATCTCTGTGAGTTCAAGGCTAGCCTGGTCTATACAGAGAGATCCAGGACAGGCACCAAAACTACACAGAGAAACCCTGTCCCGAAAAACAAAACAAAACAAAACTTATGTATTTATTAATTCATTTGTTTATTTAATGTACATGGGTGTTTTGTTTGTATATATGGATGTATATCACTTGTATTCCTGGTGCCCCTGGAAGCCAGAAGAAGACTTCAGATCCCCTGCAACTGGAGTTACAGAGATGGTTGAGCACTGTCGTGCAGATGCTAGAAATTCAACTCCCTTCCTCTGGAAGAGCAGCCAGTGCTCTAAACCACTGAGCTCCTGCCCCCCAATTGAAATAAATTAATCAATTAAAATAAAAAAATAAAGCGACAAAGGCATCAAAGAAAACAGAAGAAGCCTCTAACTCCAGCACTTGGGAGGCTAAGGCAAGAGGATTCCAAGTCCAAGGACAGATTTGGCTAAGGAAGGAAAAAGAGTAATGAAGAAAGGAAGAAAGAAAACAGACAGTTCTGGCTATGACAGCGGGGGGGG
>CABHPR010148594.1:67207-87881 GCA_902168415.1 Peromyscus melanophrys
ATAATAATAATAATAATAATAATAATAATAATAATAATAATAATAATTTTTTAAAGAAAAGCATAAAGGCCAAGGATACAGCTAAATGGTAGCATGCTTGTCTAGGTTCAATCACCCACACTATCAAAACCAAAAGACCCCCGTAAAGACAGGTGGGAGTGGTGGCCTATTTCTATCATCTTAGTGCTCTGGGGACAGAAGAAGAACCAAAAGTCCCAGGTCAGGCCCAGCATGGTGGCTTACAATTTAAAAGCAGCACATGGTGGGCAGAGAGAGGGAGGTGAATCTCTGAGTTTCAAGCCAGTCAGAGCTACATAGTGAGACCCTGTGTCCTGCCCGCCCCAAAAAAGTCCTAACAGTCTGAACTATATATAAGACCCTATAGCTTCTCCCACCCGACAAAGAATAGCTGTAACATGTATAAGTACAAATTACACAAGAGCACAGGACACCCTTTGTGTGACTCATAAAAGGAAATGTTTTTACTTTACTCATAATGAATTTGATGAATACAAAACTTCTAAAAAATACATGACTGCTTTCATTATGTGCATATTATCTCCCTTCCTGCTCTTTCCAGCAAATAATCACCCTTTTTCCATGAGCAACCAACCTAAGCTTATGATTTTTCTTTTCATAGACAAACCACAACATATCACTTCAATTACACTCAAAACATTTCTCCCACATTTTTCACTCAGAAAGTCTTCGGAATAAGTCTCATGCTTCTTATAGAAATGACCTATTACATGGACAACTGATGTTTCCTATTTCATTTTATGCCTTTGTACTGATTGTGCAATTACAAACTTTTGCAACTAAGCATTTCATATATATATATATATATATATTATTTGACTTTGGTTTTAAGTGTTATATCTAATATAATGACCAATTTCCTGTAACTTAAATGCACTATTAACTTTCTCTATTTTCATTACACAACTTTTGAGGTTTCTTTAAAACAACCTCTCTAATAAAAACTTATACTCATTTTTGTTATGCTGATTCTCAAATCCTGAATATAAAGGATGAATTTTAAATAAATTATAAATGATAAACGGTTGTTTTATTTATTCACCATTTAGGTAGGATTTATGACTCCCTCTCTCCTCATTCCAGCTACTGTTGAATTTTGAATGAAACAACTTCAATTGTAACAGAAGAAACATCTGTTGCTTTTTTTCCCCCTTCATCAGGGCTTTCCTAACTGAAAGAAAGGCTCTCTGCCCCTCTCCAACTCCCCCTCCCTACCCATACTAAGTTCCTTAAACTTTTTTCCTTAAACTTGTTTGAAGTATGTTACTTAAAACATTGCCATATCTATTAAAATATTATAGCTTACAAAACTTTATTTTCTTATTAAAGTAAAAAGAATGATATTAAAAAACAACAGCAAGATTGTGCTTCACAATGCAGACTTCAAGAGTCTACTTGAAATGATCAACTCAATCAAGCTGTTACACATTCCTGACTCACTAAGAATTGTTTAGGGGTAAGATTTTCTTCACAGTGTCCAGTTTCTGTATAGCATCTTGCATGGTATATTTTCTTTGCCAATCCAAAGCTAACATAATGGCAGTCACTACCCCAAGAGGCAGACACCAAATGGTGCCACCCACTCTCACACTGTGCCTCATAATAAACCATCAAGCAGTGGAATGCACCGGCTCCTTTATGAGCAAACAATGCTGGAGCTTCATTAGAATACAGCTGACATTTTCAAAGCACAAATACTTTTAAGAAAATTGTACTGGGGTAAAAAGGGGACAAAATAACTACAAGGGCTGATTTTTCTTTCCTGTGCAGGCTGATTTCTAGAGATTCTGAGGAAGCATACTTTGTTGCTGACAATTTAAAAGTTTTTATAAACAGAAAACATATTTAATAAGGACAAATCTTATTTACTGGAAAAAAACGAAAATAAAAACTACTACTAGAATTGCTTCCATGAGGAATAACCATGAAGTATCTTTTAAATGACTGCTATCTTCAACTGCTTCTTTAACTTTCAAATGGAACAAAATGAATTCCAGAATTATTTCTGCATTTGAATTAATTTATATAAATAGCTGAGGACAAACTAGGCTAACTCTACCCCTCCCCCATCCCCTATCCCCATGCTCTGTAGTTTTTCTAGCTGTAACCAGCAAGGACGTCTTGAAATCAGCGTGTTCCTGGCTACTTTCCTATTTAGCATGGCTGCTGCCTAGCAAATACAAACACGGTAAAAACTCACCAGGCTGTGAGAAAACAAACTGGTCTCTCTTACCTGGTCTAAGGAAGCATGCCTCTCACTGCAGTACCAACAACACTCTACAGTCTTTGTTACCATTCAGTGGAAACTTGAGACTGTGTCAGACGTAAGCAATCGAGCTCAGACAAGCTCAATTTAAAATACTTCTCAATAAAACAAAAAAGATGCTCAAGAAAACCGGTCAAGTGGCTTGAACAGACATGTGTGACTGACCAAGTAACAAAGACACATCCAAAGAAACTCAAAACACAGGTGCTGAGAAAGGGGCTTTTCTGCATGGAGCTTGGCTTTCTTGCTAAATTATAAAGGCTTTTTAAAATTAAAAAAAAAATGCTTAAAGGTAGAAGGTAATAAAATGCCTATGCCCAAGCTATCGTTTCTCTAAATATCATTTGAATTTTAAGTAGTTTAAAAAATAAAATTAACTTACTCACAAGACCTGCATAATTCGAATTATACATGTCCGACTATCTGCTGGCTCCGGGCAATCAGTCACAAAGCAGAAGACCTTAACGCATTTTGAAAGCAGAGCAAATGCACCATGAATTACTGAGAGAAAAAGGAGGAGAAACTTGAAAAACTGCTCGGAGCTTTCTGAGCCTGTAGAAACTGTCCAGCCCTTGTGGGAGAGAAAAAAAGTCCTCGTCCTGCCCCCTGAGATAGGCCATGCTTCAACGCCAAAGTGAATGACAGGCTCGTTTCTGATATCAACAAAGAGCAGCTTAGTTGTGCTCTATTTTCCTCCCACTTTCCCACACAGCTAGAAGTCTTAAACTTTTTGGGTTAGTCCTTTTGTATCTAGGGTTAAGTACCTTTCTCCATTTTCTCAAGAGAGCACCCAATTATGTTCTCCTGGATTTTAAATGATTAATTAAAATTACATACCTAATCATCTCACTCCATTTTCCTACACAGGAAATTTAACAAAGATGTCCTCTCAAGTTCATGTCCAAGCCTACTCTTCACAATATTTGATAGCTATAAGATTAGCTGTCAATATTGATATGCTTTTTGCTGCAATAACATTACAAAGCAATGGAAATAAAATTTCCAAGTGGCTACATGTAAAAAAACTTACTAAAGCATCTATCTTTAAGTAAGCACTTCTACTAACATGTATTTACTGAATATTGATCACAAGAACTACTTTGGAGTTGGGGATACAGGAGTACTGAAAACAACAGACAAAAGCCAAACAAATACCCCTGTCTCGGGGGCCTTAGTTCTCACCTCTCAGCTCCCTGTGAGTACCATTACCCACAATGGCTGAGGTGCCTTTCCTTCTCTATCACTCACCACCTACACGGGAAAAATTCCCCTTTGAAACAAGGATTCTTGTTTGTTTGCTTGCTACAAACTTTGTGACAGTGATTACAGTTCACATATAATTTACCTTGCATATTTTGTTTGGGATAGGCTCCTATTTTGTAGCCCAGGCTGGCCTAGAACATGTGGAAATTCTGTCACAGTCTCCTAAGTGTTGGGATGATAGTAATGAGCCACCACAGGTATTTTTTAATGTATTTCCTGACAATAGCTCCAGGAATGCAAGAATTTTGTGCTTTGCTTTTAGTATTGTATTAGCATCTTAAACAGTACCTGTCTGATATTCCAATCAATGTTGACTGAAAGACACCAGATGATTTTTCTTACTCAAACTTTTCTTTTGCTAACACTATCAACTTATCATTTGCTACATTTGCAACATTATCAATTGCTAACTAATATCAACACTAACATGCACCAACAATGATGTACTATGGGGTATGAATAAGTTGGTTTGTAAACATGTTAAAATTGAAAATACAACTTATAGGACCCCAAATCTTTTCAAATTCTAATGCCTTAAAGTATCAATGGTGAGTCTATTGTATTTGAGCAATCTATTAAAATTCAATGAGAAACCTTGTCTTGAAAAAACCAAAATAAATAAATAAATACAAATAAAATAAAATTCGATGACCTGGGATTGGAAGGATGGCTCAGTGATAGGAGCACTTGCTGCACTCCCGAAAGGATCCAAGTTTGGTTCCCAAGTTTAGTTCCCAACATCCATGCTGGGCTGCTCACAACTGCATTAACTCTAGCTCCAGAGGACCTGACACCTCCCTTCTGATCTCCATGGTAACACACACACACACACAATTTAAAAATTCAATTAATTAAGTTTATATGGCAAGTCAGATTTCAAAAGAAATTCTGAATAAAAGAAGAAAGTTGAAAATTACACAGAAGCTAGTCAATTTTGTATATTAAAATCTTTGGGTTGGAGAGAGATCAGCAGTTAAGAACTGGCTGTTCTCTCAGAGGACCAGGTTCAACTCCCAGCATTGACACGACAGCTCACAACCACCTGTAACTTCAGTTCCAGGTCATCTGGCCTCTACAGACACCAGCCATACAGATAGTGCACAGAAATACATGAAGGCAAAACACTCAGACACATTTAAAAAAATTAAATCCTGTCTAAATCACTGGAAATAGTTTTCAACTCCCCATATTTTGCATTATTCTTAATCATCTTAGCCAAGGCTCTTTCTGACAGAGAAAGTAAGTACAAATCTCTATAACCTGTCAGATCAGCTGGAGGGTCTACCTGTGTCACTAGAGACTGGGATATCTGGGAAGTAGGTGAGGTCATCTATTTTACAGTTTCAAAGCAAAAGGAAATTAGATCAATCTACTCACCATACCTCTCAACTTCAAATCATTCCTCTCATTACCCAAAGCTGGACATTGTTTACAAGTTCAAATATAATTTACCTTGTATATATTTTAACAATAACCCCAATAGCAGCCCAAAGACAGGTCAAGCAAAATACCAAAGATCCCACTGTTCTTGCAGGAGCGTATTTCCTTCCTAATCAGCATTCATTCTTCGGTCAACAAATACAAACTGAGTACCTGCTACCTATCAGTCACTGAACTAGGCAGCAAATTGACCTGTCATCTGTCTACTCCACACACAGCACCTTCAAGCCACCCGTTCCCTGATGTTTCCATTTTGCTGCTTATTTTACTTCCCTGTTGGCACTCTTCAATCTACTGCACTCCCGCGTCTCTCTTAGCAGGCAGAATAATCATTACCTTCTATGCTCCTGTAAAGGAGGATGACACAGTGTGGGAAAGTGCATAGGATTGTCCACTGTCACAATAAAAAGCATCTTTGGAAGGCCAGCAAGATGGCTCAGTAGGTAAAGGCACCTGCCATCAAGCCTAATGACCTGTGCTGAATCCCAGGATCCAAACGACAGAAGGAGAAAACTGACTCCCACAAGTTGTCCTCCAGCCTCCACACACACACACACACACACACACACACACAATTTATTTTCAATAATTTTAAAGCATCCTCTTGAACAATTTCTTCTTAATCTATATATATATATAAACTCTATTCAGGGGTTACAGAGATGGTTAGGCAGTAAAGATCACTGACTGCCCTTCCAGAGGACCCAGGTTTGATTTCCAGCATCCACATGGCAGCTCACAACTTTCGAACTTTAGTTCCATGGAATCTGATGTCCTCTTCTGGACTTTGCGGGTACTGCACATGTGTGTTACACAGACATATGCAGTCAATATCCACACACATAACAAATTTAAAAAATCTATTTATGCATTATTAATTACAACTATTGGTCAGAAAACACCAGATGGGGCTAAGCATCTCTTTTCCAGGTTTGTATATTGACTTCTTTAAATTGGAATTTGCTGTGTTTACTAGCAACTTGACCAAATACATTTAATGACAGACATGAATATAGACAGAAATGACACTGACAGTACAATGACAGCTAGTCGGCCACATAAACAAGTGGCAATTAGTAAGTTTGAACTTGTGCTTTCTTACATAGTAAATAACATTTCTAATCTTAACCAGTATTAGACCTAAGCAAAGGATCCCTGAAACCACTTGAATAAATAAATACTGATTTCTTAAAATGTCACATAGTCAACAAGTTTACCTTTGTCACTCCATGTCCTATTTTTAGCATAGACATTCTCCAAGGTTCTACCCTTGATGTTTGCTGAAGTCTAGATCTACCCTATCCCTCAAAGAACTTAAAAGATATTAAAAGCTTTGGTCCTAGCTGGGCATTAGTGGCACATGCCTTTAATTCCCACACTTGGAAGGCAGAGGTAGGTGATCTCTGTTGGGGCCAGCCTGATTTACACAGTGAGTTGCAAGTCATCCAAGGCTACACAATTAGACCCTGCATGATGATGATGATGATGATGATGATGATGATGATGATGATGATGTTTTCACCAATAATCCTGTTGGGAGGTATCAGAAACTTTTAAATATAGGGTCTACCAAGACCTGCCTTTAAAATGGGTTTTGGAAATGCCAAACCATGAAGGCTGGGTTCCCAACCATGAGGTAAATGGGCTTTCTCTGCTACGTGCTTCCTCCAAGATGTACTGCACCACTACAGATCCAGAGTAATAGGACCTATCAATTATAAACTAAAACTTCCAAAATGATGAGCCAAAACAAACTTTTCTTCTTCTCTTTAAGTTGATTTGCCTCAGATGTTTGTTACAGTAACAAAGTGATAACACAATGCTGTTTTCTTAAGAACGTATACTCCCCTTCTGTAGGACATTTACCACCTCTGCATAGATGATGACTACTAAAATTCTTAGTGCTTGTCCTGGGCTTTTCCATTCTTCTCTAAACTCTAGTTTAGAACTGCTTATTGGTCAGCACTAAATATCTCAAAATCTCCACTCAATTTCCTCAGTATGTCACTTCTCATTGTCCATCTCAAGTCAGCACATACTTTTATGTTTCCCAACCTTGCTAAAAGCATCAATACTCAGCAAAGAGAGTGATTCTCTAAACCAGACATGGTAGTATACACTTGTAATCCCAGCACTGCAGAGATGAAGCAAGATAACTGGAGTTCAAGATCATCCTGGGCTACATCATGTGTTCAAGGCCAGGCTAGGCAACATAAGGTCCTGTCTCAAAACAAAACGACAAAAAAGAAGTGATTCTCTCCTTCTAGATGAACATGGGCGCTCACAGCTATAATCCTAGCACTCAGGAGGCTAAGGCAGGTAGACTACCATAAGTCCAAGGCCAGCTTTGGCTATATAGTGAGTTTCAAATTAATCCAGTCTTAAAAAAAATAAGAACAAAGAAGCAGTTCTCTTCTTATTTCAACTTCATCTCTAAATGTTCATATTGTTTTTGTTTTTCCCAACACATATCATCCATTCTTCCTAATGTTCAGAGCTATGGTAACAAAAATGGTAACCTCAGTTATATGTGGCTACCTACATGGATTAAAACTTAAATTTAAAATTCATTTTCTCAGAGGCTGAAGAGATGGCTCAGTGGTTAGATCGCTGATCACTCTTACAGAGGACTTGGGTTTGTTTCCCAGCACCCACCTGGCAACACAAAAGTATCGGCAACTTCAGCTCCACAGGATCTAATACCTCTTCTGACTCTGTGGGCCCTTGCACTCACATAGTATATATAAGTGCCCTTAGGCATATACACATACATATAATTACCAATAATTTTTTTTAAACTTCCCTTTCTTGAGTCAGGTGTCTGAAATGTGAGTAACAGTACAGTAGTGGAGAGTGCAGATATATAGAACATTTCCCTCACTGCAGAAAATTCTATTAAACACTTCTGGTATAAACAGTACCAGGGCCGGGTGGTGGTGGTGGTGGTGGTGGTGGTGGTGGTGGTGGTGGTGCACGCCTTTAATCCCAGCACTCGGGAGGCAGAACCAGGCGGATCTCTGTGAGTTCCAGGCCAGCTTGGGCTACCAAGTGAGTTCCAGGAAAGGCGCAAAGCTACACAGAGAAACTCTGTCTCGAAAAACCAAAACCAAAACCAAAACAAAAACAAAAAAACAAAAACAAAAAAAAAAAACCAGTAACAGTAAACTATTTAAAGTTAGTTGTCCAAATTTTCCTTAATCTGATCCCAATCTACCCTTTTATTCTACTAATTTATTTATTTTATGCTATGTTTTACCTGTATGTACATCTGTGTGTCACGTGCATTCCTGATTTCCTGCAGAGGCTAAGACAAGGACAACAGATCCTCTGGAGTAGCTGGTTATAAGCTGCCACGTGGGGTGCTGGGAACTGAACTTAGGTCTTCTGGAAGAGCAGCCAGTACTTTTAATCATCGAGTAATTTCCCCAGCAAAATATAATCATATTCTCCATCAAAATCCCTATGCATGCTTTAGTCACATCTGACTTGGTGGGGTCCAAGAAATTAAACTAAACACTTCATAGGATGAAGGTCTGTGCAAGGAACAGGAGAGAATGGTCCATGGAAGGGAAGCAGCCAAAGACACTATATAGAAAAAATTCACTAAAGCGCCCACAAGTTAGGAAAGATAAATCTGTGAAAATAAGGTTTACAGCCCTAGAAAAAGAATACAGTTAATGGAGAAAGGAAAAATACTAGAGTCAGAACACCACAAAAAATTCAAGTTTACTTACAGAAACTGAACTCAAGCTAGTTTGACTTGAGAGGGATTATTTAGCTTAACTGGATCACATAATCCAAAGAAAGGTTAGAAAATCGACAATCAGGTTCAGGGATATAGTTGTCTCAGAAACTCTAAGGTTGCTATGACTCCATCAGCCCTTTTCCTGATTTTCTCTCACTTCAGCCTCATTCTCTCTTACTACAAAGACCAGCATTCTCCACATGGAAACGTGGCTAATGATGTGTTACTGATTTTATAGCCGACAGGTCCTACTACTTACTTCCTCATCCTAGGACACTAAATACCAGGAAGATAGTTACTGGCTGTACTTGGGTCAGATGTTCATCCCTAACCAAGGAAATGTTGTCAGTGGGACTAGGTACTGGGCCAGTCTACTGTGACCAGAAGAATAGAACCAGGTGATGTGTAATAGCTAGGCAGATGAGGAAGATTAATGGAGAATCTTCTACGCATTCTGTAACTGGACACTAAAATCAATAGCTGAGCTATGTGGAACAAGCCATTGAAATACAGAAGACAAGTAATTTGTCACCAGTCTACTCTGAGACAGAGCAAAGATCTGGCTGTTTCTGACCCCAACTATTCTCTTTTCGTTAGAATATGAATACCTAGCCTAGGGTGGCCTTGAACCTACCTAGGCCAAACTGACTGGCCTTGAATCACAATCCTTCCTCAGCCTTCCATAAGAATACGCAAAGGCTCAAATATGGATGCATAAATACACAACAAGGTGGGATATGAGAACATTAGTGTATGTCCATTTGGTTACAGGCTTTTCAATGTAAATCTAGTCTAGAACATATAATTTTGCTCTCCAATTCAGTTTATAAAACCTTGAAGTCGGAGCTGGAGAGATGGCTCAGCGGTTAAGAACACTGACTGCTCTTCCAGAGGTCCTGAGTTCAATTCCCAGCAACCACATGGTGGCTCAACTGCCCGTAATGAGACCTAGTGCCCTCTTCTGGTCTGCAAGAACACATGCAGGCAGAACACTATATACATAATAAACGGATCTCTGTGAGTTCAAAGCCAGCCTGGTCTATAGAGTGAGTTCTAGGACAGGCTCCAAAGCTACACAGAGAAACCCTGTCTCGGGAAAAAAAATTATTGACCCCAGCATTTGGGAGGCAGAGGCAGGCAAATCTCTTTAAGTTCAGGGCTAGATTGGTTTACATAACGCATTCCAGGACAGCCAGAGCTACACAGAGAAATTCTCAAAAGCCAACAATCTGTATGCTGTGGATATCGTTCTGTACAAATAAAACACTGACTGGCCAGTGGCCAGGCAGGAAGTATAGGTGAGACAAGGAGAGAGGAGAATTCAGGGAAGCAGAAGGCGGGGGGGGGGGGGGGGGGAACACTGCCAGCCGCCGCCATGACAAGCAGCATGTAAAGATGCCGGTAAGCCATGAGCCACGTGGCAAGGTATAGATTTATAGAAATGGGTTAATTTAAGAGTAAGAGCTAGACAATGGTAGGCCTGAGCTAATGGCCGAGCAGTTTAAATAATGTAAGAGTCTGTGTGTTTATTTTATAAGTGGGCTCTGGGACTGGCGAGACTTGGCGGGAGCTGGAGAGAAATTCTCCAGCTACATCTGTATGTTGAAAAAACTTCTTAAATTTCCCTAGGTTTTAGTCCATTTTCATTACTATAATTAAATACCTGAAGCAAACTAATTTTATAAAGGGTTTAAAGAGGTTCAACAACTTGGCATATCAGGCCTTGGTGGGGACTTTCACAGAGATTCATGGTGAGGCAGGAACGTGAAAAGGATGTAAGACAGACAGGGAAGGAGCTCTGCAGTCCAGAGTCCAGTTAGAAACCTCTCACCAGCTGACGGGAAAGAACCCAACACGTGGGCTGGGAAGAGAGTTTAGTGAGTAAGGCCTGCTGTGCAAGCCTGAGGACTTGAGCGTGGACCCTAGCACTCACATCAAAGCCAGGCCTGGCAGCACACCTCTGCACCCTCAGCACTGGGGGTGGGAGTGGTGGGGTCCCAGTCAGTTAACCAAAACAGCAAGCTCTAGGTTTAGTGAGAAAGTGTCTCCAAAAGTAAACTGGGAAGCAATAGAGAAAGACATCTGGTGTGACACTTTGGACTCCACAGGTACACCTATAGGTAAGTATACTCACACACACATGCACACACTCAGTTAAAATAATTAAAAAGAAAGAACTCCAGCACAATTAACATTTGCTATGAAGATGGCCTACATAAAGACAATATTCCTTTTTTGTTGTTGTTGTTGTTGTTTTTGTTTTTCGAGACAAGAGTTTCTCTATGTAGTTTTAGAGACTGTCCTGAAACTCACTCTATAGACCAGGCTGACCTCGAACTCACAGAGATCCTCCTGGCTCTGCCTCTCGAGTGCTGGGATTAAAGGCATGCGCCACCACCGCCCGGCTACATGCTTATTTCTTAATGAACTCATGCCAAAAACTTTTGTTTTAAATAATGTGTATGTGTGTTACACGTGTGCCATGGCATGTATTTGGAGATCCAGAGGCGACAATATAGAGTATTAAAATAATTATGAACCATATTTAGGGCCTAAGCATATAATATGACCATACCCTTTTCCTAATCGAAAACCATACATTTCTGGTAAACGCACAAACAAAATTATAAACTTCCATTTACAAGCATGTCAAACCATTTAACAATGCAATCTTCAAAGTTCATGTTCAAGAAACACATGGATGACAAAAGACAACAATAAACCCCTCATGTTAAACATGGTATGGTGGTGCATGCATGTAATCCTAGTACCAGGAGTAGAAGAAGAAGAAGAATCAGAAGGTCAATGTCATCTTCAGCTACTCAATGAGTTCCAGGCCAGCCTGGCATACACTTGAAATCAAAAACAAAATAAGGGGCTGGAGAGATGGCTCAGTGGTTAAGAGCACTGGCTGCTCTTCTAGAGGACCGGGGTTCAGTTCCCAATACCTACATGGCATCTTACAACTGCCTGTAACTCTACCTCCAAGGGATCCAACACCCTGACACAGACATGCATGCAGGCAAAATACCAATGCACATAAAATATAAACAAAATAAGCAAACAAAACAAAATAAAACAAATGAAAATCCCATCATCTTTTAAGTAATTCACCATTTGTGTTGAGCCAGATTCACAGCCATCATCAGCTGTATACTGGACACACCTCTCATTTCCTGCACAATACTCTGACCTGAGGTTTGACTTTATCAGCTGGAACCCTATCCAATGCAGCCCAGGAATCTCCCTACTGACTCATCTGGGTTCTTCAGCAACACTTCCAAACTTTAGACGCCACCAAAATGGTATATATGGCTACTGTAAAGACATTTAGAGAAAATTCTCCCTTGAGAAGCCCACACCCACAACTGCATGTCCCCTCCACCCCCCCTTCGAGACAGGGTTTCTCTGTGTAGTTTTTTGGTGCCTGCTGGATCTCGCTCTGTAGACCAGGCTGGCCTCAAACTCACAGAGATCCGCCTGCCTCTGCCTCCCGAGTGCTGGGATTAAAGGCGTGCGCCACCACCGCCTGGCTACATGCTTATTTCTTAATGAACTCATGCCAAAAACTTTTGTTTTAAATAATGTGTATGTGTGTTACACGTGTGCCATGGCATGTATTTGGAGATCCAGAGGACAACCTTCAGAACTCAATTCTCTCCTTTTACTTTGGATTTCAGGGACTAAACTCTGTTATCAGGTCCCTGCAGTAAGTGATTTTACTCACTGAGACATCTCACAGGCCTCTAAAAGATGAACCTTTGAAGAACAAGCAAAATCCATTTGTTGTAACACTACAGCAAAAAGCTTTTGGAGATTTTATGATATAGGAGTTTGCTGTAGTTTAGACATGACTGTGTTCCCAAAACACTCAGGTGCTGAAAGATGGTTCCTAGTATAGCATTGTGAAGAAGTAGCATATTTAAGGGATAGAAACTTTCAGAGATGATTTACAGGCTCGAATCAATGCTGGTCTCAAATAGTTAGGTCCTAATTTCTGTGTGCGTGAACTGTTATAAAAAGATGACCCTTGACCCTCCCCAACTCCCTTTCTTCCTATCTTGCTGTGTTCACATTTTCACTCTCTCCCTCTTTCTTCTTCTGGGTCATGATGTTACCATTCTATTATACAATGATTACAGATGGAAGGCCCTCACCAAAAGGTCAACTTGATTTTGTACTTGTAGCTCCAAAACTGTGACCTAAATACATCTCTCAAGCTTTTGTTTTGTTTTTCTGAGACAAGTTTTCTCTATGTAGCCCTGGCTGTCCTGGAACTTGCTCTGTAGACCAGGCTGGCCTCAAACTCAAAGATCTGCCTGCCTCCCAAGTGCTGGGATTAAAGGTGTGCGCCACCACCGCTTAGCATACATCTCTTAATTTTATTAAGTATTTAGGTATCTTCTTATAGCAACATGAAATGAACTAGGACAGACCTGAAAAAATGCACACTATTCCAACTGATTTTTCCTTCCTTCCTTCCTTCTTCCTTTTTTCTTTTGGCTTTTCAAGTCCCTTTATTGGACCGCTCCCAGTCTTCCATTCGCCAGGCATCATCAATTTAGGCTCCCGAGAGGCTAGGAGCTCAAAGCCTGCCATGGCAGGAACCTGGCTCCCCCTTCCTCCGGAACTCCAGCGTACACACTCACCCAGACCACAGGATTGATTATAAGGGAATCCCACACAGTCTCCCCCTCGGGTCCTATACCAGAGACAAAAGCAAAAGCTCTACTGATTTTTCTTTCCTGCTCATTCCTAATAGTAGTCTTTTTACTAAGGAAATACACTATAGCCTATAGAGAACCGTGTCACCAAAGAGGAAGTACAGGTGATTAGAGAGACAGAGAAGAAAAGGAGTTCCGGATGCCATAGAGAAGACTTTGCAACATGGGGAGCAGCTGCAAGTAGCTAAACAGGAAGAGCCCCACTTCCTTAAATTTGCAAATATGTCCTGACAGTCTGTCTCCAGGTCTTTAGTTATCTGCAAGTATGTCCTGATAGTCTGTCTCCAGGTCTTTAGTTTGATGAAATGAAAATTTCTCCTAGGGCCTGACCTTTTTGTTTTGTTTGAGACACGGTCTTTGTAAACCAAGCTTGCCTTAAAGTCACAGATATCCATGTGAGTACTAGAGTTGAAGGTGTGAGCCACCACTGCCCTGCCCTGATGTCTGTTTTTTAAGACAGGGTCTCAGTCTGTAGCCAGTCAAGCCTTAAAGTGATCCTCCTGCCTTATCCTCCCAAGCTCTAGAATTTCAGGCAGGAGTCACTATAATGTGTTGGCTTATTCTTTCTTCCTTTTTCCTCTCCACCCTTCCCTGACCCCTGCCAGTGTCACACATAGTGCAGGGTAGCCTTACACTCATATAGCCAAGGGTGACCTCAAACCCCAGATCTTCCTGAATCCACTACTCAAGTACCAGGATTATAGGTATGCCACACCACGCCTGCTTCTAAAGTGTGCTTCAGAAGTCTTTCTAAAATCCCCAGGACAGACTGGGGATGTGGCTCACTTGATAAAGTGCTTGTCTACTATATACATGGAGCTGTGGGTTCAATTCCCAACACCACATAGATCAGGTGCGATGGAGTACAGTACAACATTCCAATTGGGAAGAGGAGGCAGGAGGGACAGGAGTCAAGGCCATTCTCAGCTACATAGTGAAGACAAGCCTTGGCTAATATATGAGACCCTGTTAGCATTCAGACCCGCCCCTTGGGGACCTGACCAACACATAGGCAATACCTTGGTATATTCAGGGTCTTGACAACAAATATCATGTGCTCAGTGCTCCATAGTCCCCTCATAAAAGGGCGGGGCCCTTCCTTCTCTCTATTCCCACAAGGTCGCATCTGCACCTCCTGTCTTCTCCCTTTCCAGTCTCCTCTTCTCTTCCTCTTCTCTCCTCAGCCCCCTTCTCTCCCTCCCCCCAATAAAACTCTAGGCAAGTGCTGTGTACATGCTGTGTCTCTCTCTCTCATCCGCCATGGGGCGCCTCGGTCCAACCCACCAAAGTCTCTGGCCCGACGTTTTAAAATTACAGCAGACCCTATCTCAAAAACTAAATAAAACTAAAATAAAATTAAAAACTCAAAAGAGCAGCAAGGTGGTGGTGGTACACGCCTTTAATCCCAGCTCTTGGAAGGCAGAGGCAGGAGGATCTCTGTGGGCTCGAGGCCAGCCTAATTTACAGAGAGAGTTCCAGGACAGCCAAGGCTAAACAAAAAAAACCCCGTCTCAGGGAAACAAACAAACTCAAAAGAGCTAGAATAACTAAGACAATTTTGAAAAAGACTAAAATTGAAGGTCTTACAACTTCTTGATTTTAAGGCTTAATTAAAAGCATAGCAGTTTTTCAAGCTTGGCACTATTAACATTTTAGACTGTTAATTCTTTGAGGGGACTCTCTTGTGCATTAGAGATGTTAAGTAGCATCCCTCGCCTCTCTCTCCAACTACCAGGCAACTTTTCTACCTCCAGAGTGAAAATAAAAATGTCTCTAGACATTGCCAAGTGTCCCCAAGGGATGAAGTTGCTCTTAACTGAGAACCACTGAGCTATACTGGGGGAAGGCAGACAGATCACTAGAGCAGAGTCTGAATTCAATCCTCAATTATAACCACCTGACAGGACAAAAGTACAAAATAATTCTATGAGAAAGTGTAGTATTCTCAATAAATGATGCTGAAATCATTAGATATTCACATGCAAAAGTAGCAATTTTACCCCTCATCTCATTCTAGGTAAAAAATTTACCAGACTTAAATTTAAGAGCTATAATTATGCACTCAGAAGGCAGAGGAAGGCAGATTTCTGAGTTTGAGGCCAGCCTTTCTACAGAGCCAGTTCCAGGACAGCCAGGCCTGTTGTTACACACAGAAACCCTGTTTTGAAAACAAAATAATGAACACACAAAAAAAGCTATAATTATAAACTTCTAAATAAATACGTAGGGAAATTCTTTAGTAAGATAAACCCATATTTTTTTATGTTTCGAAACTATGTATCCCGGACTGGCCCAGAATTCATGATGGAGCACAGAATGGTCTTAAACTCTAGGTCTTCCTGCTTCTGCCTTAATTACAGGCATGTGATACATGCCTAACTCCAAACTGTATTTTTAGTTGGGAAATTTCACATTAAGATGTAAAAATAACTGTTCTTCAAAACTTCTGTTAAAAATAAAACTTATAAGGTAGGAGAAAATGTTTGCTATACACATATGATAAAGGACTCATCCAAGATTAAACAATAAGGCAAAGAATCCAATAAAAAACTAACAAAAGAGGGTTGAGGATATAGCTCAGTTAGTGCTTTCCTAGTATGCACAAAGCTCTGCTTTTGATCCCCATAAACTGTTCATGGAGTTACCCATCTGAAATCCCATCACTCTAAGGGTGGAAGCCGAAGAATTCAAAATTTAATGGGATAGGGAGAGACTTAAAAATGATTTAAATAACTATCTTATGAAAAGAGATACACTGATGGCAAAAAGAAAAAAGCACACAAAAACATTCAGTAACATCATTAGTCATTGAAATCCTGACACAGGGCCAGCGAGATGGCTTACCAAGGAAAGATACTTGTTGCCAAGCCTGAGGACCTGAGTTCAAATTCCTGGAACCCACATGGTAGTAGGGGAAAACTCACTCCTGAAAGTTGTCCTGTTTTCTACATACCTGTGGTGTATATACTCTGTACACCGACCTTCTTACTTTTGAAATTTGTTTCTGTGTAGTATTTACCTGCATATGTGTTTGTGCAGCATGTGTGTGCCTAGTGCCTGTAGAGAAGAAGGTATCAGATTCCCTGGAACTAGTTACAGAAGGCTGTGAGCTGCCATGTAGGTGCTGGAATTCAGCCTATGTCCTCTGCAAGAGTAGCCCGTGCTCTGAACTGCTAAACCATCTCTCTAGCACTGCTCCCAAAACAAAACAAAACAAAATAAAACAAAAAGTGAATAAATAGCTAAATAATCTTGAAACAGCATACAAACTCACTTCAACAGAATGAAGAAAGCAAACAAAGTCAAGCCCTGCCCATTCACAGTACTGGAAAGGAACTAAAAAGCATTGCTAGTTGGGATACCAACTTATGTGATACTTTGGGAAACATGTTTTTAAAACACATACTTACCATATGACCCAGCAATTCCACTTCTAGGTATTTACCTTAGGAAAATGAAAATGTGTGTCAACACATAAACTTTTATTTGAATGCTCACTGCAGTTTCATTCATAATAACCTACAACTGTTGGAAACAAGACCAATGTTCAACAACTCCTGAGCAGATAAACAAATTGGGTACACAGTCAAATTGCTACTAGCACAAAAAATTATGGAGCCCAGCATGGTAGCACCTGCCTGTAATCCCAGCACTGGAAAATTTCTTTTATAACTGATTGGGTATTCAAGGCCATCTTTATCTACAAAGTGAGTTTGAGTCCAGACTAGGCGATAGGAGGCCCTGTCTTGAAAGAAAAGAAAAAGGTAAAGTCAACAGATGGGGAGAAGCTTTTAATTCCAGTACTCAGGAGGCAGAGGCAGGCTTATCTCTGTAAATTCAAGGGGAGTGGTTAGCAAAACTATTTAAAGGGCTGTAGAAAAGGCTCTGCAGTTAAGAGCACTTATTGCTCTTGCAGAGAAGCAGGTTCAATTCCCACACCCACATAGTGGCTCATAGCCATCTGTAATTCCAGTTTCAGGAGATCAGACACTTTCTGACCTCTGTGGGCACCAGGCAAACACATGGTGCACAAATGTACATGCAGGCAAAATACCCACACATAGAGTAAATAAATCTAAAAATAAGCAATCAAACAAAAAGATTCCACTATGTATGTCTCTAGAATATGCAGCTGAAAACTAGAACAATGTTATATAATTCTACCCGCCCACAACATATGCTGTGAAGGCAGTTAACACTGAAGAGAAAAATGTGCTGACCAGTCTCTTTTCACTTTGGTCTTTTTCTTTATCTTTTGTTTTCAACTGGAAACTACTTGGATCTTCTTTTCTTCTACTTTTTGCTACATGTGTTTGTTTTGTCTTTTGAGATGGAGGTGTAACTCTGTAGCCCAGGTTGCTCCTGGACACCTGATCCTTCTGCCTCAGACTCTCAAGTGTAGAAATCACTAGCACCTGCTATTACATCTGGCTTAGATTTTCATTTTTAAAAGTTAATTCTCATTTATTCTATTATCTAGCTATTTAACACGACAAAACTATCACTGTTATTTCAATATACTTTATATTGAAGATAAACAGAAAATACAAACAAGGGGAAATTATTTGGTATTGTACATCCTTCAGGGAAGACTAGAGTGAATAGGTTACTAAAGAAAACTACTTGCAGAATAGTTTGCAAGCGTCTATGTTCAGATCATTAAGATATTTTAAAATATCCTGAAACCGAATACAGACTCAAGGATTAAGCCAGACCCATTGACTATGTTCACTAAAATACAACATCCATCAAGCCTAGCCCAGTAAGAAAGGCCAAACTCACCCTAACATGACCTTATCTTCAGAAGTCTGCCAAGGAACTTTTATAGAAACAGTAACCATATGCCATTTTCCTATTCCTCAAAGTAGTTCAAAATAAAACAGAAACTTTAGTACAAATATTGCAGGACTTGGGTTGTCAAGTAAATGGAAGAAAATATGGTGCTGGATATAGTACATGCTTATAATCTCAGAATTTGGGAAGTGGAGGCAGGAGGATCAGGGATTCAAGGACAGTGTTGGCTATACAGAAAATTCAAGTTCAGTCTAGGCCACAGGAGACTTCTCTCAGAAACAAACAAATGAAACATGGGGCATAAATCTTTATCCCAGTCTCAATAAGTAGTCACATTTTTACCTGGAGAGAAATTCATTATTATGGTCCCTCTAGAGAACTACCAAGCAACATTTTATTTTTTTGTTTTGTTTTTTGTCTTTGTTTTGTTTTGTTTTTTGAGACAGGGTTTAATTGTGTAGTTTTCGTGCCTGTCCTGGACCTCGCTCTGTAGACCAGACTGGCCTCGAACTCACGGAGATCCGCCTGCTTCTGCCTCCCGAGTGCTGGGATTAAAGGCATGCGCCACCACCACCCAATAGCATTTAGTGGTTTCCCCACAATCATCTTTTGAGATTATAAAGGATTAAAAGATGACAGTAATAAAGTTGGGACAATATCCCAAATGCTGAGTTACACATTTCTTTTGTAACTGACTGGGTATTGTTTGGTTGTGTTGGGATAATATCAGTGTGCACCCCAGACTGACACTGAATTTATGGCAGTATCTTGCCTCAGCTTCCCAAGCCCTAGGATGACAGGCCTCAGCTACCACCCAGATAACTAAATGGGTTTATCTAAGAAATTCAAATTTGGTTTGAAAAATAAAAATCAACCAAATTAATTTAGCATATTAATGAGCTAAAAATATCCTATCACATAAGCATTGTCAGCCTAGCCAACACAATGAGCTTCAGATTCAAGAAGATCCTATCTCAAAACCTAAGGAGAAGAATTGAGAAAGATACCCAACACTGAACTCTGGCTTCCACATGTACACACGTCACACACACACACACACACACACACACAGAGGAAACTTCCTTGATTATGGGGCAACTGTGAAAAAAAATCTAAGACTAACATCCTATTTAAATAACAAAGCAGAAAGTTTCCTCCTGATACAGGGAAGGGAAAGATTTCTTGTTATTCAACCTTTTCTCACAGACCTAATTAGTGAAATAAGAAAAGAAATGGAAACGAAGAAGTAAAACTGTCTTTACTCACAAAAAGCATTGCAATATAGGTTTAAAAACATGCTAAAGAATCTACAAGAGAGCTTCTAGAATAAATGGTGGCTTCACAAGGTGGCAAGCTGTCAGATCACTTTCCATGCTTTGCATTATCTGCAATCAAGAAGTGAACTGTAGTGTAAAAGTATTCCAGAAGTAAATAGTCTGTCAAGCTTTAAACAGTTACACTGAGACATGTGAGAAAATCTCATACTATCTTGTTCCATCTCACCAAAGATGGTGAATTCTCCCCCAGGGTATCTATGCTGTACATGATATCCACTCACCATGGGTAGCATACAATTAGCTTCAGGCTTGCCTTTGTTTTAGCTAACTATACAACTCTTAAGCTTCCAACTCTTAAAATGCTTGTCTTAAAACAAAGAGCTTAAAGCCAGGCGGTGGTGGTGCATGTCTTTAATCCCAGCACTCCAGAGGCTGAGCCAGGCAGATCTCTGTGAGTTCGAGGCCAGCCTGGTCTACAGAGCGAGATCCAACAGGCACCAAAAAACTACACAGAGAAACCCTGTCTCGAAAAACAAAAACAAAAACAAAGAGCTATGTTCCTCACTAAGTACAGTAACATTCTGTTTCAAAAGAAAGACACTCACTCCTCAAAAGTTAAATAATTTGATAAAAACTCTAAGTATGTTATAGCAAGTAAGCTTTTACAGCTCAATATTTACTAACTGTAGACAATGGGACTCTGAAAGTACAACTGAGAAGGACCTTGCCCTCCAAGAGCTCTCAGCCTAGTAAAAGAAAATCATATTGAGAATGTTAGGTGACAGGCAGGAGCACAGTGTGCACAGGGGTCAAAGGTAGCACATGCACTGAACATGGAGAGACTGAGAAATTCCTGTGGGCTAGATTTTCAAAGTGAACAGGAGTCTGATTAGAAGTCAAAGCATCTACAGGTAGATGACATAAACTCTTTCAATGTTCCCACTTTGAGAAAGACTCTGTAAGACAGACTAATGAAATACTTGTCCTCTAAGTATTTACAAGCACACGCCCAGCACTTGGGAGGCAGAGCCAGGTGGATCTCTGTGAGTTCGAGGCCAGCCTAGTCTACAGAGCAAGTTCCAAGACAGGCGCCAAAACTACACAGAGAAAGCCCATCTTGAGATTT
>CABHPR010148595.1:11404-33558 GCA_902168415.1 Peromyscus melanophrys
GAGAGAGAGAGAGAGAGAGAGAGAGAGAGAGAGAGAGAGAGACAGACAGACAGACAGACAGACAGACAGACAGACAGACAGACAGAGAAATAGGGTCCCATGTAGTCCAAGCTAGCCACAGCTTTCTATGTAGCTGAGGATAACCTTGAACTCCTTATCCTCCTGCCTCCACCTCCTGATGGCTGGGGTCACAGGTATGTGTCTCCTCAGCCAGCTAGGAGGAGATATTTCTGAACATTTTGTAAGGCTTGCACAGGACACTGGGGCCTTGAGTGTGGCACTCAGCATGGAGTAGCTTGCTGATGACTGTCAGTGACCAGGTCCCTCTGTGGCATGCCATTATGACCTTGAGCATGACCTCTACGCAGAGGGAGCCACTCTGCTTTACAATGATGGCTTAGTCCTGAACTGAGGGTGACAGTGGTACTGTCAGAGGTGGCCAGCTAGACCTGGTGTCATAGGCCTTTAATTCCAGCACTCAGGAGGCAGATCTCTGTGAGTTCAAGACCAGCTAGGTCTACATAGCAAGTTCCAGGACAGCCAAGAATACTTAGTAAGATCTGTCTACAAAAAAAAAAAAAAAAAAAGGGACCAGTATCCCCAGCAGGCCCCTCTTCTGTGTTATGCGTCCTTACTGAGATGCTGTCCCCATTCCTATGTCCCCTACAGAAGACATAGGAAGCAGCCTGGCACGGGTGTGGCTAGCTGAGAATGGCCCTGGACACTTTGCTCCTTAACTGAGATGCTGAATCTGTTCCCTATCCTGGTATCCACCAAGGTCATACTAACACCGGCGGCCTTGAGGTTTGACCAGCCAGCATAAATACATGTCCCCTCTGTTTGCCAGGCTTTGGAAGCCCAGGGGGCTCCCATTGGCCCTGCTGAAGCTGAAGTCACCATGCTGAATGAAGCCACTGTCCTAGGGAGACGGCCCTTCTAAGAAGCCTGTCCCCAGGCATGTGAACTATCTCCTAGCTACCGGCTGCTGCAGGATATGCCTCTCCAGTACCAAGTGAGGACCAAGAGGGAGACCATCAGTGACGTGTAGCTCAAAAGAGCTTCTGATGACCACAGCCCCTTGACTGTCCAATCTCAGAAGCAGGAGGACTTCTGGGCAGGGGAGTGCACGTCTGTAATTAACATGTAGGAGGCTGATGCAGAAGGATTGGGAGTTTCAGGCAATTCTAGGCTATAAAGTGAATTTGTGCTGGCCTGGGCTATATAATGGGACCCTGTAATGGGGAGAAAAAAAGAAGGGGCTGGGAAAGCGGCTTTAAATGGCTAAGGGCACTGGCTGCTCTTACAGAGGACCTGGGTTCAGTACTCAGCATTCACATGGTAGCTCACAACTGTCTGTAACTCCAGTTCCAGGGACCCTGACCCTCTCTTCCGGCCTCTGTGTGTACCAGGCATGCACACAGTCCATTTGTATACATGCAGGCAAACACTCACATACACAGAAAAATTTTAGAATCTTAAAACACAAAGAAGTGAGAAATCTGGCATTGAACACAGGGCAGTCGACCTTTCCCCTCACAGTAGGACAAGAAGACACGGCACTCCATCTTGTACTGCTTCCCTTGGGTCCGAAATCTCCTCCAGATGCTGCCGCGCTGGTACTGTGAGATCCCATTCCAGGAGCCCTAAGTTCAAATCCTACCTTCATTGCTATCCCTGATGAGCCCTGGCTCTCCTCTGTGGTGTGGTTAGGCTGCATGTGGTACCGCCTTCTGGTCTTACAGAGGTTGGTAGTGCCATGACGTATGAGAAAGATCAATGCCTGGCCCAAACATCTAGCACTGTGTGACCTCCTGGAGGCTCCCTGTCTGAGAGATGAGCACTATAGGCTTCCCTTGCCAGACCCCTGCCTCTCTTTCTGATAGCTTTCAGCCTAGATGTCCCTCCTCGGTGAGGGCCTTGCTGGCCACCACATGTTATAATGAGAAGGACACATGTGCTCAGTTTTTCCTTGCCTGTGGTGGTGTGGGAAAGGCCTGTGTGTCCTGATAGCATGAGCCATGAAGGAACCAATGAACAAACTCAAGAGAACCCCCCAGAGTGGGCCATAGGACCTGGCAATCCCTGTGTCCACAGAACACTATCCCTGGAATGGGTTTCTGCCCCACAACCTCCTTGCTCCTCAGGGAGACCCCGAGGAAGACAGAGGTGAGACAGCCCAGGATCCAGGTCCAGGGAGCTCCTGGAGTTAGAGGCAGAGGGGGTGGTATGAACCTGAGATGCATGCTGGTCAAACACTGTGTCAAATATAAAGGTACGTTCCCGGGACCGGTGCGCACGAAGTGTGTCCTCCGGGTCTTCGCCTGGATCCATGAGCACAACCACCTGGATGCATCAAGACAGAGGGGTCAGGGGAGGGCCAGTCAGACCCTGGCTGTGTTTCCTAAAGATTAAAGCACATCTTTAATCCCAGTACTTGGGAGGCAGAGACAGGTGGATCTCTGTGAGTTTAAGGCCCACCTGGTCTACAGACAGAGGATGGTTACACAGACAAACAAACAAACAAACAAACAAACAAACAAACAAACAGATGTGTACCATCACTGCTGGCCTCAGGATGTTTTTCTCATTTGCTTCTCCACTTCAGTTTTTGAGGCAGGGTCTCTCACTGAGTCTGGAGCTTGCCATTGCAGCTAGACTGGCTGACCAATGAGATCCTCCTAGTTCTCTAGTTCTGGGGTTACAGGCTCACGAAGCTCCATCTGCTTTGTGTGGGTTCTGGGAATCCAAACTCAGGTCCTTATGCTTGCACGGTGAGCCCCTTACCTTGTCTCAGTCACTCACTGGGGGACAGTGTCTCCTGCCATCACTCGCTCAAGGCATACCATACAACTCCCCTCAGCCAGTGGACTCCACAGTCACATAAATGGCTCAGATGATGGAAGGTGGTGGCACATGGCTTTAATCCCAGCACTCGAGAGGCAGAGCCAGGCGGATCTCTGTGAGTTCGAGGCCAGCTTGGTCTACAGAGTGAGTTCCAGGACAGGCCCCAAAGTTACACAGAGAAACTCTGTCTCAAAAAACCAAAAAACCAAAAAAAAAAAAAAAAAAAAAAAAGGCCCCAGAGAACCCCAAGCCCAGAGAGAACAGCCTACCATGCTTCAACAACCCCACCCAACACAACAGACCACCACCCACCCGCTCTGGCCCCATAGTGACAGACTCCCCTGTGACCTAATGTCATCAGAGAAGGCAGGAGGCTATGGAAACTGTAAAGTACTGTGCTGGCCACTCCAGTTGCATTCAGGGCACAGGACAGGGGAGATAAAGGGACTATCCCAAAGCCTCCACCCACACGCTCCATTTCTCTGAGAGTCTGTCAGTCCCCAGGGCCCCTCAGTCCCCACATACACTATTATCAAGCAAGCCTGTTAAGATCCTTGGGGGCAAAGGGATTAAAGGAACCCGCCCCAGGGACAACGGGGGCAGGGAAATGGGCAGAGGCCAAATACAGCCTGCCTGTTGGAGACTTGGGGCTGAGCACCAGAGAGGAAGCAAGGCAGTAGAGCAGAGCTGGGTGGTTCTCAGGGTCCTGTCACATGACCACTACTTGCCCCTCATGTGTTCTTAGCTTTGGAAACCGTAGTCCTGGGAGGCCAGGCTCTGTCAGGGCTTCTCCTGGCTTCTGGCCAGTGCTTGCTCCATGACATAAGCTAACTTTCTCTCCTCCTGGGGATGCACTGTGTCACCGGGGCCGCCTACCCACTGTGGCCAGGCCAGGGCTGCAGGAGGACTTAGATGGGTCTCCAGCGAGGGTCCTCTGAACAACAGGGCCTGGGAAGGGACTGTGGGGCTGGGAGTCAAGGAAGTGGGCTCTGGACCCCCAGAGCTTGATTTCTAACCCTACCTGATTCTCTGCTCACTCCGGCAGGAGCCTAGGTATCTCTTAGGGCTCACCCAGTCTTCATATATGTGAAATGACAGTCATCACAGAGCCTGCTCACTAAAGGGCCATAAAGGCTGATAAGAAAACACACACACAGACCCCTGGGTGTTCATTGGGTCTTGGATCAGAAATTTATTTACTTGTTTATTGTGTATGTTTGTGTGAGTGCAGGAGTGTGCAGGCCATGGCGGGGACCACCTTTGGGAGTTGGTGTCCTCCTGCGACCTTGTGGGATCTGGGGATCCAACTCAGATCATCAGGCTTGCACACAGTACCTTCCCCTGCCAAGCTACTTTGTCAGCCTCAGAAAAAATATTTTTGTTGTTATAATGAACCTTATTCTTATTTGCAGATGATATGATTCTATGCAAAAGACCTTACCCACCCCAGGAGAAGAACGTAAAGATGAATAGACGCTTTCAGCAAAGCGGCAGGATACAAAGTTAACAGCAACAATAAATCAGGAGCTGGGGTCAGTGAGATGGCTTAGCAGGTAAGGGCGCTTGCTATGCATGTTTGACGGCCTGAGTTCCATCCCCAAGACCGCTGGTTGGAAATCTGAATGAATGAAATATCTTGCATAGGCTCAGATATTTGGACACGTGGTCCCCAGTTGGTGCTGCTCTTTGTGAAGGATTAGAAGGTATGTGGCCTTGCTGGAGGAAGTATGCCACTGGGAGCTGGCTCTGAGGTTCCAAAGCCTCATACCATTGCCAATGTGTACTCTCTGCTTCCTGTTTGCAGTTCAACATATGAGCGGTCAGCTTCTAACTCCAGTTGCCATGACTCTACTCTGTCATCATGGGCTCTGTCCTGGCTAGTTTTAGGTCAACTTGACACAAGCTAAAGTCATCTGAGAAGAGGGAACCTCAATTGAAAAAAAAAAAGTCTCCATAAGATCAGGCTGTAGGCTAGCCTATAGGGCATTGTCTTTCCTAAATAGTGACTGCGTGAGGAGGGCCCAGCCCATTGTGGGCAGTGCCACCCCCTGAGTTAGTGGTCCTGGGTGCTGCAAAAAAGCAGGTTGAGGCTGAGTGGTGGGTGGTACTTGCCTTTAATCTCAGCACCAAGCAGAGGCAGGTGGATGGTCTATAGAGGGAGTTCCAGGATGGCCAGAGGTACACAAAGAAACCCTGTCTCAAAAAACAAACAAACAAACAAAATACAGGCAGAGCAAGCCAGTAAGCAGCACTCCTCCATGGCCTCTGCATCAGCTCCTACCTTCAGGTTCTGGGCCAGTTTGAGTTCCTGTCCTGACTTCCTTTGACGATGAACAGTGATGTGGAAATCCAAGCAACACAGGCCTTTTCTCCCCGACTTGTTGTGATCATGTTGTTCTGTCACAGCAATCCTAACCCTGCCTCAGACAGACTCTGATCCCTCTGGAACCGTAAGCCCGAATAAACTCTTCAATAAGCTGCCTTGGTCATGGCGTTTTATCACAGCAATAGAAAAGTAACTAAGACACCTTGTAGAGGAGGAAGGAGAGAACTGACTCCACAAAGTTGTCCATGTCTACGCTGTGACATGCATGCCTACATACATCACACACACACACACACACACACACACACACACACACACACACCAATAATACAACAAAGATAATAAATTAGTAGCCTTTTTATATACTAGTATTTCTCAACATGGGTCTCAACAAGAGGTCAAATGACCCTTTCACAGGGATTGCCTAAGACCACTGGAAATATCAGATATTTATATTATAATTCATAACAGTAGCAAAACTATAGTTATGAAGTAACAACAAAAATAATTTTATGGCTAGGGACCACAACATGAGGGACTGTGTTAAAGGGTCACAGCATTAGGAAGGTTGAGAACCAGTATTATATAAGAATAACAAATATCTAAGGAAGAAATCAGACAAATGTTCCCATTCACAACTGCTTCAGGGGGAAAAATACTTTGGAATAAACCTAACAAAGTAAGTGAATGGTCTTTAAAACAACTTTAAAACACCCGAGAGAGACTGAAGATACTAGAAGATGGAAAGATCTCCCATATTCACAGACCTCTTCAATCAAGACTGGGAAAATACCAAAGACAGTCTACAGATTCAACACAGTCCCCATCAAAGTACCAACACCTCTTCATAGACAAAAAGGAAACAATCTGAAAACTCATCTGAAAGCAAAAAGACCTGGGATAGCCAAAGCCAGCCTGAGCACAAAGAGTACCGCAGGAAGATAACCTGGACTAGAGACATCGTAATAAGACAAAAGCACCATAGTGGTACAGAGTCAGACACGGGTCAATGGAAGGGAAGACCCAGATATAAGCCCATGTATTAACCCTAACCCTGAGTCACCTGATTTTTTTTTTAAAGAGAGAGAAAAGACAGTCTGTGGCTGGCAAGATGGCTCAGCCATTAAGAGCACTTGTCTTGCAAAGGACCTGGATTTGGTTCCCACCGCCCATGTTGGGTGGCTCATGACCACTTGTGACTCCAGTTCCAAGGGATTCAATGTCATCTTCTAACCTCTATGGGCACCTGGCATGAATGTGGTGCACACACATACATGTGGGCAAAACACCCATAAAAAAAAGTGTTCAACATCCTTAACCATGGTAGAAATGCAGATTAGAACCACTTTGAGATCCCATCTCACCTCTGTCAAAATGACTATAATCAACAAACGCTAGTGGTCTACTCACTGTTGGTGGGAATACAAACTGGTGGAGCCATCCTGGAAACCAGTGTGGAGGTTCCTCAAGAAGCTAAAAATATGCCAGCAGCGGTGGCGCACATCCTTAATCCCTGCACTCGGGAGGCAGAGGCCTGCGGATCTCTGAGTTTGAGGCCAGCCTGGTCTACGGAGAGAGTTCCAAGACAGTCAAAGCTACACAGTGAGACTCTGCCTTGAAAAAAACAGAACAGAAAAAAACAAGAAGGAGGAGGAGAAGATGAAGAAGCCGAAGCAGCAGCTGAAAACAGATCTTCCGTATGACCCAGCTACACCAATCCCGGGCATGTACGCAGAGGTCTGTGCATCCCCCCCAGGGATGCTTGCTCATCCGTGCTCATGGCCTCTCTACCCTCAACAGCTGGAAAGCAGAACTGACAATGGACAGTGAAAGTGTGACACATGCACACAATGGAAACGTATGCAGCTGTAAAGAAAAATGAAGTCGTAAAGTTTGTCAGTAAATAAATGGAACTGGAAAATACATGAAGTGAAGTTACCCAGGCCCAGAAAGACAACACCACATGTTCGCTCTCATATATGGATTCTAGCTTCTATCTTTTATACATAGGTTCTATGTGGTCATGAGATGGGAGTAGACACTAGACAGGGGCTCACAAGAAAATTATTTTTGGTATAAAATTATCCTATGACTAAGCCTCAGTAAATGTTATCTATGCTTTATTTAAAACCCAAATGTCATGGTTGTTTGGATCGGCATCTGACCATTTATGAGAAACCTTATATTTCTGGGCATGCTGTTAGGAATTCCTGCTTAAATTCCCTTTCAAATGCATCTCCTCTTTTGATCAGAGATGTTACTCAAAGTGGTGTGGTGTTGCGTTTGGGAGATTATTTCTACACATTTAACTGTTTCCATTGAATTTCTTTCTTTTTTGTTTTTTTGGGTTTTTTGTTTGTTTGTTTTTTGTTTCTTTTTGGGACAATATTTCTCTATGTAACAGTCCTGGTTGTCCTGGAACTCACCCTATAGACCAGGCTGGCCTCAAACTCACAGAGATCCGCCTGGCTCTGCCTCCTGAGTGCTGGGATTAAAGGCGTGCGCCACCACCATCCAGCCTGAGTTTCATTTTTATTTTGATATCTTTCATCTGAGTTCTCATTGTATAAATTTAAATCCTGAAAATAATATGTGAGGAGCTAGAGAGTTGGCTCAGCAGTTGAGACTGCTTGCTGCTCTTGCAGAGGACCCAGGTTTGATTCACAGCACACACAGTGGCCCACCGTCATCTGTAACTTCAGACCCAGGGGACTGAATACCTTCTTATGACCTCTACAGGCACCAGGCATGCACAGAGTGCATTTACACGCATTCAGGCAAAACATACATACATATAAAATAAAAACAAGTAAATCTGAGCCCATCCTGGTGGTGCACAATTTTAATCCCAGCACTCAGAAGGCAGAGGCAGGCAGATCTCTGCGAGTTCAAGGCCAGCCTGGTCTACAGAGTGAGTTCTAGGACAGCCAGGGCTACACAGAGAAACTCTGTCTCGAAAAGCCAAAGTAACAACAACAAAAACAAATCTTTAAAAAGTAAGATTGGGTGAGAAAAACGAACATTATTGGGGAAAGGCAGCAGGATTTTGAATGTGTCTACAAAGTTAGACGATGCTGGATCAATGCCTACAAGATGAGATGATGCTGGATCAATGTGTGCTTCCTGATTTCCTTGCTGAAGTCAGATGCCAGGATGTGTGAGGAGTCAGTGAAGTTGTGAGTGAATGTGTGCTGTTGACATGGGCACAGCCATGCCAAGGACTCCAATGCATCAGCCCCTTGGGAGTGGCAAAGCCTTGCCTAAGTGAGGCTCAGAGAGATTATAACACCTTCCTCTGTTCCAAGTGCAAATGCTAAAGGTGTGTGCAGACAATGCCTATCATAGTTTTCTCCCCCTGGATATTTACAGCCTGAAGATTGCTTCCTACAGACACTGTCCCTCCTGCCTCCTTGTTTATTGGTATGCAATAAACCCACCTCCCTGTTCAATCATATAAAATAAATACATCGAGCTTCTGTGGGGGGCTTTGGCTTCTGCATCCAAGAGCCAAGCCCACCCAACCCCAGCTTATCTGTTTGTCTTTTCTTCCTTCTCTCAATGTTGTAGTCAGGTCAATCCCTGGAGCATGCTGGATGTGGCAAGAATGTTGCTGGTTTTTGTTGTTGTTTGTTTCATTTTTGTTTTGAGAGAAGGGTTCTCTGTATAGTCCTGGCTGTCCTCTGTAGACATTCTGCAGACTAGGCTGGCCTCAGACACAGAGATCTGCCTGTCTCTGCCTCTCCAGTGCTGGGACTAGAGGTGTGCTTTTAGTCTGGCTTTTCCCCCCAATGTGTGGTGGTGTGTGGTGTATGGGCACACACAGAAGGACCTCAGATGTCCTGCTCTGTCACTCTGCCTTATTCTAACCTTGAGACAGTGTCTCTCATTAGGCAAGCCCCCCGAATCCTCCCATCTCCGCCCTCTACAGCACTGGGGTTACAGGTGTGTGGGTACAGACATGCCCAGCTTTTTACACGGGTGCTAGGCAACCAAGACCCTCTGAACCATATCCCCAGCCCTTGTTTTTTGTTTGAGAAAGTGTCTAGCTGTGCAGTCCAGGTGGACCTTGAATTCATGATACTCCTGCTCTGGCCAGCCCATGACAGAATTCTAGGCAGAGCCACCATACCCAGATGAGAATGTTTTTGTTTTAAAGAGATATATGATGGAATGTTTGGGTGGGGAGGGGTGTTGTGCCCCTAACTGACTCTAAATGATCCAGAGAAATGGAGTCAGAGCCCAGGGGAGTGAAACAGGGCCCCAGACTTTGGTACATCTGGCTCCATGATGGAAGTACCATTCAGGCCATAAAACTTGGCATGTGGACAGCACCACTTGCCAACACTAAAACAAAGGCCTAATCCATCAAAACCTATAGTTCTGGGAAAGTCTCTAAATGTACTAACCTTGCTTTTTGGCTTCTGTAGTTCTGCTCTGGCTAACTGATCTTATTAACTAAAATATGGACATGGTTTTTGTGCTTAAAAGCTCATCCCGGGAAAGGCTCGGGGCTACACTGGGATCCTGAACACCCAGCTGTAGATGTCAGCCAGCTGAGCCTTCTCTGGTGACTATCCTAAACTGGGAGAGGGGCAGAGTGAGGCAATATATGAGGTTAAGGGAACACTGGGTCATGGCCTTCCCACAACCTCTCTATTGGTTTGAAGTTGTTTCAAAATAAAAAGAATAGTAGCTGGGTTTGATTGATGGTGCACACCTTTAATCCCAGGACTCAGGAACCAGAGACAAGTGGATTTCTATGAGTTTGAGGCCAGCCTGGTCTATATGGTCAGATAGAAAGAAAAGAGGAAGAGGAGGAGGGGAGGGTGAGAGGGGAAGAGGAGAGGAGGAGGAGGAGGGGAGGGAGAAGAGGAGAGAAGAAGGAGGAAGAGAACTGAACTTATCACAACACTGGTGAACCTCAAAAACATTGAGCCACACATAGAAGAAGGCCACACACCACACTCGTGTGACTACATTGACATGGAATGTCCAGAAACCAGAGTCAGAAGTGGGGTGGCAGCTGACAGGTGTAGGGGTCTATGCGGAGTGTATAGATGAAGAGAGTCCTCTTGTTTACTTGAAAAGGGTGGATGGGGAAGTGATGTAATTATATTTTAATTCTTAAAAGTTTAAAAAGAAAAAGGTGAAAATTTGAACCAGGAGGTGGTGGTACACCTCTGTCATCCCAGCACTCGGGAGCTGAGGCAGGAGTTCAAGGCTAGCCTAGGCTACACAGGGAGACACTGTCTCAAGAAAAAAAAAAGTGAATTTTCTCTGGTGCTAATTTCACCTTGATTTGTGTGTGTATGGTTGGGTGTGCATACACAGATACGTATGTGTGGCCAAGGGCTCGGGGAGGCCAGAAGTTAGGCATTGGCTGTCTTCTCAACTGTTCTCCATGTTTTCTGTTTTTTTGTTTTGGTTTTTTGACTCTGTGTAGCCCTGGCTGTTCTGGAACTCCCTCTGTAAACCAGACTGGCCTCGGAACTCACAGAGATCCACCTGACTCTGCCTCCCGAGTGCTGGGATTAAAAGGCGTGCACCATCACACTCAGCCTCTCTACCTCATTTTTTAAACATGGTCTCCCACTGGACCTTGAGTTCACCAATTCGGCTAGATTAGCTAACCATGGAACCTCAAGGATGCCCCTTGTGCAGGGATCACCAGCACTCGCCACCATGCCCAGTTTTCCCATGAGTTAGGGTTAGAATTCATTATGCATGCACATCAAGCAGCTACTGGCTCTCCCTTGAGCCCTTTGCCTTGATGTTCCAGCATGAGCTGTCTTTTGAAGATTTTTTTGTTGTTATGTGTAGGGGTGTCTTGGTGCCCACAGAAGCTAGAGGAGGGTGTCTATCTGGTACTGGAGTGGACAGATGGTTGTGAGCCACCACATGGGTGCTTCCTCTGGAAGAGCAGCCCGGGCTCTTCACTCCTGAGCCGTCTCTCCAGCCCCACGCACTGTCTTCTGTCCCGCTCACAGTCACACATCCGCACCTAGGAAGCAGCGGTCCCGCCCTCCCTACTCAGCTCACTTCTGCAGCTGACACCACTTTATTGCTGCATCTGAACACTGGCACCCGGTGTGCACTGCTTAGCAGTCCATGACCTCAGTGCTGATTCATCCCAATGGCAGCTCTGCCAATGCACCCCTCCCTTGGGTGCTCTGAGTCCCAGTGGGCAGCCCTTGGCAGGGATCTATGTGTACCCACATTTTGGGTTGTTGGCTCGAGTGTAAACACCCTGCCTGAGCACCGTCTCATGGACTACCTCACTAATGTCCCTAGTGACCAATAGGGACATTCTGTCCATCTCACAAAGCCTGGCTTGAGATTCCTTCTAAGTGACAGCCAAAGGCAAAAGTTTCTGAGGTTTGGGCAACTGAGTGCTGAGTCTTTCTCCAAAGGAAAGTCCCTGGCAGCATGCGCCCCACTCTGCAGCCAGCAATCACCCGAAGTTTCTGAAATCAGATCTGGCACTTGAATGTGGCCTGCCAAGTCTCTCCACGCTGTCTCTCCTACGTTCCCACTTTGGTGTCTCAGCAGAGACCTTTTTGGAGCAGACAGCACCAAGGAACTAATGCACTTTCTGTTAATGAAAGGAAATTGGGAGGCTGAAACAGGAGGGTTGCTGTATGTGCAAGGCTAGCTAGTGAAGTACTAGGTGAACCTGGGCTGTAAAGTGAGACTCAAAAAGGAAAAATTCTTTTTTGTTTGTTTTTGCTTTTGTTTTTTCGAGACAGAGTTTCTCTGTGTAGTTTTGGTGCCTGTCCTGGAACTCACTCCATAGATCAGGTTGGCCTCGAACTCACAGAGCCTGGCTCTACCTCCTGAGTACTGGGATTAAAGGAGTGTGCCACCGCCGCCCGGCCAGGAAAAATTCTAAAAACCTAAGCAGGTGACTCAGTCAGTAAGGTGCTTGCAGAAGACACAATTTGATCCCCAGAACCTGAATATACCCACAAGCTGGGCCTGGTGGTACTCAACTGGAGTCCCACTACTTGAGAGGCAGAGGCAGGAAAATCCCCGGGGGGTTCGTTGGCTAGCCAGCCTAACCTAATCAATGAGGCCTGGGTCCCAGTGACAGTCTGTGTCTCAAAAACCAAGAAGGGTTTACGAGATGACTCAGCATCAGGTAAAATCGCCTACTGTCAAACCTGAGGAACTGAGTTTGCCCTGGGACCCAACCAGCTCCAGCAAGTTGTCCTCTCTCTCTCCCCCTTTAACACACACGCACGCACGCACGCACGCACACACACACCCCACAGATAAAAAGTTGTGTGGAAAGTGCTTGTCAGCTAAGCTCTGTCCCAGAACAGAGCCAGGCCACTTGAGCAAACGCCTCTAGTCTCACCTGGTCCCCAACTTTGTGGGCTATGACGGTGGCCCCTTCCTCCAGTTCTGTACTGTTGAGTGGACGGATCCGAAGCGCCACCTGTGGACAGGGCACAGGCAGCACCAAGATCCTCAGCAGGACTCCATTTCCCATCCTCAGTCTCTGTGCTCTCAGTGAGGGGGTAGCCTTACGCTCACTCAAACCTAGTCCCTACTTGCATGGAGCTGCCTCCCAGAAGGCCTCTGAGGGATTGGTGGTGACGTCACTGCCACGGAACAGAGAGAAGAGGAGCAACTTGCCCAAGGTCACATAGCTGTCTGTTTTAGCTGTGATCAGAAAGGAAACCTACCTGCATCTTCCAGCCCTCTATGAGCATTCAGGAGAAGGAACCTGGGCTTTGCATGTCCCTCAATTCTGCCCAACCCATGTGTAAGGGTATCTTTGATGGTACATAGACGACAAGGGGCCAGTCTGTCTTAACCAGATACGGGTGCCAGGGGGCTTCTAATACAGTTCATCCCAAGGCTGAGCGGGACAAAGAGCCTGACAGGAAGTGGTCTGCCCCACAGCTGGGGTCATAGTCCAGACCCTGGGCTTTCTAAGGATGGAGGATCAGAGAGTAGGATACAGAGGTAAGAACGTGTGTATCACTGGGTCCCAGGAAAGTCGGAACCAGGAGTGGGGCATTGGTCTTTAAAGGATCCACGAGTACAGGGTTTGGGGCTTCTTGGCAGGGGTAAAGGCAGGAAGGGGCTGGAGTTAGCAGGGGACACGAGGGAGGGTACTCACCATGAGCTGCTGGTCCTTGGGTTCCATCTCCCTCAGGGCTGGGCTGCCCCGGGCTGGAGAGGGGTCTGCAGTCTGGTGGGAGGGCATGCTGCAAGTCAGAACTGGAGGTCCCCAGCTAACCTAGCAGAGTCGGAGGCAAGGAGATCTTCTCAGATCAGCCCCGCCCTGCTCCACTCCCCAGGCTCACTCTGGTGACATCAGCTGGGTCCCCAGAGGTGGGGCTGGGCCAGCATTGAGCTCATTTACTAACCTGGTGTCACCCCACCTGTCTCTTTGGCCAGGACAGCCCTCATGGTTTGAGCAGTCCCCAAGCAGCCAGCCAGACCTCACAGATGACATCATGATGAGGACCATGACAAGAATCCTGTTCAGCTTGTCTCTAGTTCTCTTACACCACAGAAGCCTCTGGTCTAGAGATAAGCCCACCTTAGAGAACCCTGCAGTATGGTGCCCCTTCTCACCTGAGCCCAGGAGCAATGGTCACCCACACAGTGGCCACCTCAGAACAGCAGGTCAGTGTTTGTGACTTCCCTCCCTCTCAAAGGGACAAAACAGCAAAAGATGAAACCAAATGAACTGATTTCACCTGTCAGTGACCTTGCCAGGGTCTTTCATAGATGACCAAGTTTCTGGTACAATTTCCAGCCTTCGGTGTCTTGTCTGAACACCCAAGAGGGATTAAGGATGGAGCTGGTGGATTTACTGCCTCACCTCTTCCATGGGATCCCCGAGGACGTCCTGCTCTGTGAACTCCCCAGCCCAGCCAAGAAGATTGAACCAGCAATGTCACACAGGTAACCTGGGGTGGCACAAGCTGTTAGGAGCCAGGCTTGGGGACTGGAGAGATGGTTCAGCAGGTAAAGGCACCTGCCATGAAAGGTGACGACCTCAGTTCTATCCCTGGGATCCACACAGTGTAAGAATCAACTCCTGCAAGTTGTCTTCTGACCTCCGTATGCATACACACAATGTATGTAAAAACAAACAAACAAGCCGGGCGGTGGTGGCGCACGCCTTTAATCCCAGCACTCGGGAGGCAGAGGCAGGCGGATCTCTGTGAGTTGAGGCCAGCCTGGGCTACAGAGTAAGATCCAGAACAGGTACCAAAACTACACAGAGAAACGCTGTCTTGAAAAACAAACAAACAAACAAAGCCCCCCCCAAACAAAACAAACAAACAAAAAACATATCTGTAAGAGCCAGGCTCAGGAGCTGTTCAGTGGGTAGAGGTACTTTGCTTACAGGCCTGGAGACCTAAATTCCATTCCTGGGATGCACATCATGGAAGAAGGGCTTCCTGTAGGTTCCCCTCTGACCCCCACAAGCATGCACAGCTTGCACACATACACACAAAATACTATGAAATAAAAACTATTTTTAAAAAAGAGCCATGTTTATCTGGGAGGTGGCCCACACCTTTAATCCCAGCACTCAGGAGGCAGAGGCAGGTGGATCTCTGTAACAAAAAGCTACAGATTGATCCTATGGAACCCAAACTTAGGCTTTCTGTGAGGACTCTACCTAGAGCTCAAGCTAACGCACAGGGTCATGGGAAACTTAAGGCTCCCCTGAAGCAAACCCCCCCCCCCCTCTCGGAAATCAAACCAGTTTAGCTGTGTGAGGCCAGAACTACCACTCCTTAGGTCGGTCACATTCCTTCTCTTCCTTAGCATCTGGGTCAACCTTGGGCATCAGGAGATGTTTGCCACAGGGCAGGGAAGGGATTAGGGCCCAAGGAAACACAGCTCCCCCACGGCCCCCCAGCCTCCAGGAGCCAGGGTGAAGCCCACCCATGCTGAGCCCTGAGCACAGGCTGTCCTGAGGCAGGAGCCTTCCTTAAACTCCAGCTGCACCACAGAAGACAGGAAACAGGGCTTCACAAATGCTCTCACTTAGAAATCACAGAAAACAATCACAACCAAGTTTCAAATCGTGAAAAGCTTAGCACTATTAAGAACCTTCCGACGTACAATGGGCTATGGTGGCCACACCTTTAATCCCAGCACTCAGAGGCAGTAGGGGCAGGCAGATCTCTGTGAGTTTGAGGCCAGTCTGGTCTACAGAGTGAGTTCCACGATAGCCAGGGCTGTCACACAGCAAAACAGTCTTGAAAAACCCAAACCAAAAAACCCTGCAAATGTGCTCTGTGTGCCTTTTCCACCTCACTGCTGTGAGACTCACGTGTTTAAAGAGCATAGGAGTGGCCATACCCTGGGGTAAAACCGCTGAAGGGCTGCAACCAGGATGGAGCCTCAGAGAGGCCAAAGGAATAAGGAATCGAAAACCCTCTCCAGGAGGAGAGGCGAGCCACCTCCCAAGGCTGATGCATACAAACCACTAGTCTTTGTCTTCTGCTCCCATGTCTGTGGCAGCCTGACCTCTGCTGGAGGTACATGCTCTGCAGACCTACCGTGGCTGTGGGCCCAGCTTGGGGTGGCTCTCTGGTCACAACAGATGCAGAGGCAGGCTGTGTAGAGCATGGCCACAGCTCACCCTGGGTGAGGCAGGCCATCTATACTAGTTTGTTGTCTTCTCTACTGGACACTAGGTAACTGCAGAGAGGTGTGTGTCTAAGCAGCTGACCCCTCTATGCCAGTTTTCCAACTTGTCCAATTCTGGCAAACCCAAGGGTCCTGTGGGTGAGGTGATGAGCACTGTCTCACAGGAACAGATGGAAGACACTGTATCTGGGATCCGGCACACTAGCTCCTGACTAGATTTCAGACAGGCTCTCAACAAGCCAGGAGCAAGTGTGCAAACACCCTCACCCCAGGGAGAGGGAATGGGCAGGCCTCCAGGCCACGGCAAACTGCAAAGAGGAGACAACATTTCACACAGGGTTGCTTTTATTTCCACACCCAACCTGCGCAGAGGCCCTGCCACAGCCCGAACAGGTGCGAGGTGCTGGGTGCCTCCAGAGCCACCGGCACAAGCACGTGGTGGGCGTGTAGTCCCCCTGAAGGTCTCCAGGCCACTCGCAGGACAGGAAGTCCGTGGATGGGAGGGAAGCCCACTGAGCTGTAGGTGGAGGCTCTGGAAACACCTCGGGCAGCAGGAGGAGGAGGAGCCACCAGGAGCACTGCAGTGAGGCCCCACAGCAGACACGGCATAAAAACCCACACAGGGCAAATGTGAGCGGAGCCTCGAGTGTCCCCACTGTGGACCCAGGGGCTGAAGGCACAGAGCTGTGTCGGGATGGAAGAAGCCCGGGTGCACTCGCAGTCCAGAGCAAGAAAGCACAATGAGAACCCAGCCCGAGGGAGGCTCTCTGTGAAGGGCGGCCTCGGATCCTGGGCGCGGCACAGTGACACTGCAACAGACCAGGCACCATAGTCAGCCACCAGCAAGGGACCAAGCGGGAGTCTTCACCGACCACACTCCAGGCCGAGGGGCAGTGCCTCAGGCCGAGAGCGGGCCTGGCTGTCAGTGGCACCCACATCACCCCACTTAGCTCTCATGGTTCCTCCAGGGAACCTAGCACCACACGCAGGCAGACCCTCACTCCTGAACTGTGGCCTGTACCAACACCACCGACACGGGGAGAGTGTCGTGCCCAATCACCCTTCTTGAGCACGGCCCGCCCTGTGCCAGCCCCCACTTCTTCCCAAGCTTCCTATCAACCACCAGATGGCACTGCCATCTCCCTGGGGTGTCTTCTATGTGTGGTCGAACAAGCAGCCAGAGACTCAGCAGGCATTCATTCCTGTCTTCACGTTCACAAGTCTTACCACAGTGCTGAGGTCACTCTTGACTTCCCAGAGGAATGACCTCCTCAGTGACGAAAAACTCGATGGTCTCCTCCTCCCAGTCATCCACGTTGCTGTCCAGCTCGTCAGTGTCCACCCCTGAGAAGACAGAGAGCAGGCTGACCCCTGGGACGCAATGCCAGCTGCAGGCTTAGTCCACACCCTTGAGGGACCACTCCACTTGCAGACAAGCCCAGAAGCTTGGTTACCTCCCCGTAGTTCTAGACGCTCGGTCTTCTGCTTCATGTAGAGTTCCTGGGCCATTTTTCGGTATTGCCGGAAGTCTTCCATCATGGTCCGCCTTCTTTCCACCAGTTCCTATCATGTGGGGAAGGTTGCAGGGCTGAGCAGGACACATTTGCTCAGCCACAGTGACCCGCCCTGTGTCTAGCAACCATTGTTGAAGTTCAGAAGAGGGCAAGCAGAGCTCTGTGTGCTGGGCAAGCCTTCCAGGGAACCTCCCTTAAAGGAGACCCCCATTTCTCTTCCCGACGCCATTCCCTCCTGCTTCTATCAAGGAAAAGGCAGCCTCTCCCCCGTGTTAGTGGCTGTTGGTTCCAAGAACCAGTGCTGACCCTCTGCTCCCCATTGCCAGCTGCCCCCTCACACGTGGGAGCACAAGCCAGACCAGGGTCCTGGCACACACGTCTCACTACTGCCCAGGCCAGATAGGGATGGGCTCCGTGAGCACCCCCTCAGGCTCACCTTTGAAGCTTTGGACTGACTCAAGCGATCCTTCTGCTCGAAGATCTTAGAGTATTTCTTCAGATCCTTTTTAATTTGCTGAAACCAAGACAAGTCTCTCAGGACTGAACCTTCAAAGCAAGAACTACAACTGCTGCCTTCAAAGATGCCAGTGTACACTGACAGCCTCCAGGACTAAGAGGATTCAGCCCCAGGGCACCAGCATGCCCGGCTGGGGAATCTCATTTCGTGGAGATGATTCCTAGGGTGAGTCATTCCCAGTTCTGACATACTACCACAAGCCTATCCCATTACCTAACCCCTCCTAGCTCTTCCAAACCCACTGGGACTTGTTTTACAACCTGTGTGGCTTAGGCAGACTCCTGGGTTTTTGGAGAGTGGGGAACAGACAGGAAGTATAGAATCATCTTTTTGCTTTACAGCAGAGTCTGGCAAGAACTCACAATCCTCCGGCCTCAGCCTACTGAGTTTATAGGTATTGCCTAGCCTGCAAGTTTGGAGTTAGTGCCTGACACTGCTTCAGGTCAGGTCTCACTGGCGCTGCCTATCTTCAAAGGCCTTTCCATGTTCTAGCTCCACTCCCCACTCACTGCTCCTGTCAGTCACAGGACAAATGCCTCATTTCCTTCAGTGCGACAACACCTCCCACACCCCCAGCAAGGCAGGGACCACAGACCTTTATCTGATCCTGGCTGAGGAGTGTTGGGGGCCTTGGTCTCCAGAGCAGCTGGCAGAAGCGGTCCTTGTTGTTCTTCTGGAGAAGGCGTCCTTGGAAGGTCCATAGCCAATAAGCATTGTCCACCTAGAGGGCAGTGGGGTCCATCATGCAAAATATGCAAGGCCACCGTGGGACCTTTACTCTCAGTAGCCAGAGCACCAATCTGTGCTCAGCATGCTGCCTAAACCAAACCCTGCTCCTGGCTGTGCTCATCTTCCACAGGAAGGTGGTTAGTAAACACACAAGGATTTAAGGCTCCCATGCCAATAGCAGTCAGCGGCTGCTTCTCCCAGTGCAGGCCTGCTTATCACTGGGGGGCTTTGACAGGAAACTTCCCCAGCAGCACCAGCTACTGACAGTCCCAGCTACAGCTCAGCCAGCTAACCTTTGTCTTTCCCAGCAAGACTCAACACAGCACTGCCTTAACTCATCAAATGCTGGGCTCTGGGAGTTTTACGTACTGAATAGAATGGTCCCACACTGGACTTAAGAGTTTCACTTCCGGCTGGGCGTTGGTGGCGCACGCCTTTAATCCCAGCACTCGGGAGGCAGAGGCAGGCGGATCTCTGTGAGTTCAAGGCCAGCCTGGGCTACCAAGTGAGCTCCAGGAAAGGCGCAAAGCTACACAGAGAAACCCTGTCTCGAAAAACCCAAAAAAAAAAAAAGTTTCACTTCCTTTTTTTTCTCCCCTCTTTTTTTGGGGAGGGTGCTGAAGGTGGAACCCAGGACCTTCTGCATGCTAGGCAGGTGTTATGCACTGATATCCCCAGTCCTATAAGATCCTAAACAAGGGGATGGAGAGATGGCTCAGCAGTTAAGAGCACTGACTGCTCTTCCAGAGGACTCGGGTTCAATTCCCAGCACCCACATGGCAGCTCACAACTGTCTGTAACTCCAGTTCCAGGGGACACAATACCCATGGTGAAAATCCAATGCACATAAAAAATAAGTTTGTTTGAACAGACTACCTCAACTGACCACCCATCAGTAAACACAGAAAGCAGTCTGCCCACAGGAGGCACAGTGGCCCATGCTCTGGAAGCCTCTGAATCAGATGGCTCCCTAAGCCGCAAAGGCTTGTGAGTCACCAGGGTCCCTGGATAGAATGATCACACAGAGAACAGTTTCTGTCACCAGCCCTGAGAGACTTCATTACCAGAGGGTCCAGCATCTGCCACTTCCTACCTTATGACTCCACCACGACACAGAGGTGACCACGTAGCGGCCCGTTGGGTCCCACTCAACGTCGGAGGCCATGTAGTGTTCTGCAATGTTCATGACGGTGCAGTCTGAAGTGTCGACAAACGCCAAGGCACCATTCATGCTGTGGGGTAACAGGGCAGCTGCATCCCACAGTCACCCTGCATCCCTACTCTGAGATGCCTCTAACCTCCATTGGGTCACAGGGTGGGAAAGGAGCAAGGTGCCCACTCTCTGCTGGGCTGTAGCTCCCTGGACTTCAGCCCCGTTGTCCTCAGTGACAAATTTCCTATGGACTTCATGAGACTGGGATCAGGACATGGTGTGTGCACAAGAGCTCTGTGACATCTAGAGAAGGTGGTACCTGAGGGAGCCTCCAGAACTAGAGTACCATGCACACCACAGTGGGAGCAAGCTGCGGCATCCCTTCGCACCAGAGGCCATGGCTGGATTTGCTCACTACTCCTCTGTGCTCAGCTGGAATGCAGGAGAGCAAAAGAAAGGCAGCCCAACCAGAGGGCCAAGGCTGGTCCAGCTAAGCATCTGTCCCACTGAAGACACGGGCTGGTCCAGCTAAGCATCTGTCCCACTGAAGACACGGGATTCCCAGGAGGGAACGTAAGGCTATGGTCACTCAAGAGGTGTCATCTGCAAGTCACTACAGAGATCGGCCTGCTTTGGCTGGAGGCTCAGCTGTGACAATTCTCAAGTGAGATGATGATCCTCCATCTCAACCCAAACCCTCAGGAGACAGGGTGTTGCTTGCCACACTGGGCAGGGCCCCAACTCACCTCCTCAGCCCGGCCAGCACCACGAACTGCCCCTGGGGACTCCAGAAAATGGTGTTTGCTTGTTGCTTGTCAAACATCTCTGCAAGGAAAAGCAAGCACCTGTGAGGGGACTGTTGCCAGTGCCTCCCGAGGAGGGCTGTGCCACCCGAGGAGGGTTGTGCCACCCCTGAGAAGGGCTGGCAAAGACAAAGTCCACGGACAACTCGGACACAAACGCACTGGTCACCTTAGGAGAACTACCTGAAAACAATTCCGCACTCAGCTAAACATGAAGTCATACTGCATGCTTAAGGGTGGTGGGTGCTGGCTGCTGCCGAGTATGGTGGGCACTACTTTCAACTTCACAGGCAGCGGACTAAGAGTGCACTGACAGTAACTACAGCAGTGACTCTTCTCTCAAGTCCTTGGTGTCCAGTAGACTGTCAGGGACTGACTTCAACACCACCAAGGACCAACCTACTCAAGCCATCATTTTAGTGTGCTCACAGAAAGAACTTCAAGCATATCATCTTCCCAGTTACTCGACACTGGGGGAAGCTGGCAAAGCAAACGGGGTGACTCCTTGCCTAGACCTTCAGGCCTCTCTCAGCCAGCCATCTGCCTGCACAATAGGCCATTAACATCTGGGTGTCTCCTTGGTCACAGCAGTGGCGTGGGAGGGGGCGAAGTCCTGGCACTACAGCCGTATTTGCCCTGATGGGGTGAGAGTCTCACATTCAGAGAGCTATAGGACAATTGTCCCATCTGGCTCCAATGCACAGTGGAGCACTGACTGTGACCCACCCTGGTGCTGACAGCCCGAAGAACACTTATCACACACAGTCAGGAGACAAATAACCCCTTTCCTGGTGTTTGTTATTATAATGGGACAGAAGTCTTCTGATTGTCTGCAATTGTCCACATTTTATATATCCAAGAGACCCAACAATATAATCAACTTTGCAACACAGCCCACTGATCCTAAAATGGTTAGACTCAGGTAAAGGAAAGCACACTGCTCACAGGTCTCAGAAGCTACTAAGATACACAAAGCCCAAATCCAAGAAAGCCATGATGTGACTGCTAGGGTACAGGGAACAGGGGGATGGCTGCCTATAAAAAACGTATGGAGCCTGGTCTACAGAGCGAGTTCCAGGATAGACTCCAAAGCTACACAGAAAAACCCTGCCTCTTTGGCTGGAGAGATGGCCCAGGTTAAGAGCACTGGCTGTTCTTCCAAAGGTCCTGAGTTCAATTCCCAGCAACCACATGGTGGCTCACAACCATCTATAATGAGATCTGATGCCCTCTTCCTGACTGTAGGCAAAACATGCAGGCAGAATACTGTATACATAATAAATAAATAAATCTTAAAAAATTTAAATTATTAAAAAAAAAAAAAAGCAGACCCACCCCAGTGAGGGCAACATAACCTGCTGACTTGTGTGGGGCTGTCACGACACAAGGTCAAGAGTGAGCGGCAGCAGCCCCCGGGGAGCCCAAGCCGGGCTACATGCTGACTTCATGTCAAAAGGGGGTGTGTCTTTTGGGTATGCACTGTCACACGAATGGGACCCTTCCTGCTGAAGCAGATAGAGGACCTGAGGACTAAGGCAGGCTGAGGGGCAGAGGGCAATAGTCCAAGAGAGGAAATGACAGCAGCCTCCAAAAACAATGGCGGAGTTAGAACTAAGGAATCTCAGATGAGGGTGTGTGT
>CABHPR010148595.1:33568-52361 GCA_902168415.1 Peromyscus melanophrys
AATCCAGGCCCCCAACCTCAGCATCCTGCCTGTCATCTGACCCAGAGTTTCAATCCAGGCCCGAGAAGATCTCTAGAGGGAGCCTGAGGTAGGCAGACTGCTTACTGATGAGTTCGATCTTCCCGTTGCTCTTTACGTGGTAGAAAGAGACAGATATCCGAGGGGCCTCACCATGCAGAACAGCAAACTTACTGCCATTGGGTTCCCAGGCAAAGGCTATGATGGTCTCTACAATCAACAAGAAGAGAAGTCAGGGGCCGCCATCTTTCACAGTAACATCTTCATTTACAACTGGAGAAAAGCACCCCCAAACCTCGGATTCACTATCAGGACCACAGACCGACTGACGGCAACAGCAAACAGAAGTCAGCGGAGTTCAAAGGCAGCTGGTTTAGTCTGCTTGTGATGCTGGGTTGGTAACAAGCCCAGGCCAGGCTAGAACTTGTAATTTCCGGCCCTGGCCTCCTGAGGGCTAAGATCACAGGCCTGTGCCACCACACTGTCATTCCTTACATGAGAGATAAGATTTTTTTTCTATAGCAAAACAAAGTAAAAGCCAAATGAAAGGCACAGGCACTTTGCCAGACAAGGCAGAAACTATCTGGCTATTTCGGCAAAGGAGGGAAGTTAGAGAGAAAGGAAAGTACATTAACCTTTCATTAAAGAAAATTGAGGGTGGGCATGGCGGGGCTCAACACTTGTGAGGTAGAGGCAGGTGGATCTCACCGAGTTCCAGGCAGTCAAGGATGCAGAGTGAGACCCTGTCTCCCTCCACCAAACAGGGAAAAACAAAAACTGAAAGCCAAGCCCGGTGGTGCAGGCTGAAGCACGAGGCCCGGGGGTCGGGCTGTAGAATGAGACTTCATTTCACAGAAACAAAAACAGCTGAAACTACAATCAGCAAGTCACTCATTCAAGGCCATTCCTAGGCATGGTGGTATGCACCTGTCTGTCACCCCAGTGCAGTGCAGGAGGGCAGACAGGAGGATGCCGCGGCTAGCCAACCTAACCTGTGTGCTCTAGGTCAGTGTGATCTGGGCTGGCTGCTCCTGCTGACCCCCACCTCAGTACACTGCTTGAACACCTGGCTCATGCAGAAGCTGTCCAAGACAAGGGCCCAGAAGGCCCTTCCTGCTACACGGAAGCTTACCTTTCATCTCAACAACGTCAACAGGGACCTGCTTCTCCCTCATTCGGAAGATCTCAAAATTTGTGACAACACCCTGTTGATAAAAATCAAAAAGAAGGGGTAACATTCTGCGAGGAGGAGTTCATAGAACAAGCTAGCACTCAGCATCCCCCCATCCACATCCCTAACGCTGGTGATACAGCTGCCACCATGACAGCACAGTCCAAGTAAACTAGGCAGCACATCTGCCAGAGGTCTCAAGGCCCTCCAGTCAGTCCATCGAGGGACCACAGGACCTGCACACTGTGGAGCAACCTGCACCATGACCTTCAAGCAGCACCATACTACAGAGACCCACTACTATTTGCCCCACCAGTTAATGTGTGTCCATTAACATGTGGATGGATGTGTGTGTTGGAATACTAGTTAACCATGATAAGGAATGGGATGAAATACTGACACATGCCGCAATATAGATAGGGTTGTTAAAAAAAAAAAAAAAAGTAAGGTTAAAGAAGCCAGACACAAAGGGCCACAGACTGTAGGACTCCACCTGTACGAAGGGTTCAGAACACAGACATGCAGACAGAGAACAGACCAGAAGCTGTTCAGAGTGAGGAGGGGCTGGGGCAAAGCTTAATAGAACACATGACCAACATGCAGAGGGCTGCCTGGTGCAATCCCCAGCACTGGGAGAAAAACTACAGGGCAGACCAAGCAGTGGTCTGGGGAGGAGTGTTAACTGGTGTGAAGCTTGGAATCAGCAGTGGTGCGCCTGAACACACTGAAAGTCATGGAGATGGCTTGCTACTTAAAAGCATGACCTTTTTGGCACTACAACTCAAGAAAAGTAACTTGGGACGGACACAGTGGCTCATGTCTGTAATACAGCACTCAAGAGGCTAAAGCAGGAGAATTGCTGTGAGTTCAAGGACACCTAGAACCTCTTTTGCAGCAAAGTAAGACCTTGCTGCAAAAGAGGGAGACAGGGAGGGAGAGATGGGAAGGAGGGGGGGAGGGGGGGAGAGAGTGAGAGAGGGAGAGAGAGAGAGAGAGAGAGAGAGAGAGGGAGAGGGAGGGAGGAAGGGGGGAGTATCATAAAAGGAAAAGGAACTTGAATAAAAAAAGCCTTGGGTCTCACGACGTAGGCCTGGATGGTCTGGAACTTGCTATGTAGACCAGGTTGGCCTCTGCCTCCAGAGTACTAGGGTTAAAGGTATGTGCTAGCATACCTAGACAGGCTGTTTCTGAGGATGAAGAAAACATGAAATAATGTAAAGGAAAGCATCTGTGTGCAGAGCTACGTGAAGTCTGCCTGTGTTTACCAGAAAAACAACACATCCCCTGTAGCTGCCAGTAAGAGGACTGAGCAGCTGTAGGTGTTACTACTGTATTTTTCTGTGAGCTCAAAACTACATGAGACCATCAACCCTAAAGGGGTAAGAAAACAGGAGCAAAAGGCCAAGGCTTCCATGTCCCTCTGTACAGTGCTATGGCCAGACTGAGAGTCTCAAAAACTCTGAGTCAGAATCCCACGTGAGCCCCCCATCCCCACCCCAAACAAGACTTCTGAATGCACAAGGGCCAAAGATTCAAAACCCAAGACACAACAACCTGGTGTGCTTGCCAGTACTTGCCCCCTCTGAGGCGTCACACCTCACTGCAGCTGTGGCTCAGCGTGCCATGCAATGATATTGAAGCTGCTTCAAGCCCTTCTCAGACTCACTCTCTTAGGTGTTAGGAACTGTGCTGTTTCTATTGTACTTAAAGCTTTTTCCTTATAGAAACTCAATGGTTTAATTACAGAAAACAAAGGATTGTTTTATTTCCCATCATTCTTTAGCATGTTAAATATCTTTGGATTATACTGTACTAGAATACTTGCCTTGAAAAAATTCCTGTTAAGTTGCTGACTTGAGTTTCATTTAAATAAATAAAAAAAAAAAAAAAAAAAAAAAAAAAAAAAGGTGGCTGGGAGGTGGTGGTGCACGCCTTTAATCCCAGCACTTGGGAGGCAGAGGCCAGTCTGGTCTACAGAGCAAGTTCCAGGACAGCTGGGGCTACACAGAGAAACCATCTCAAGACAAACAAACAAACCATGATTGTTTCATGAATTCTACAGAATTTCTAATAATTTTGGAAATTACTCTTAACACACCCTTCTGCCCTTTTGTACACTGGTTTATATAAGGCATTCCCAGTACTGACGATTAAACAATCAAAATATCCAACTCTGCAAAGCACAGTACCAAATATCCAGCCAAAGTTTAATTCTTTATGTTAAACACACATAGGGGTGGATGGAGAGATGGCTCAGTGGTTAAGAGCACTGGTTGCTCTTGCAGAAGACCTGAGTTCAATTCCCAGCACCCACATGGTAGCTCACCATGGTCTGTAACTCCAGTTCCAGAGGATCTGATGCCCTTTTCTGGCCTCCAAGAGCACTGCAGAGACATACATGCAACAGGCAAGACACTCATGCACATAAAACACTCCACCTCATAAGTATGTAAACTTGCTTTTGTTGATGATGATAAGAGCATACACATGCACATATCAAAGAATTATCTTAAAATAACTTATGATCGTCTATGCTGGACTTGTACACCTATTCTGTGCACATATAGGCCTGGGTACTGTGGGATGGGGTCTGTATGTCAAATTACTCTGATTGGTCAATAAATAAAACACTGATTGGCCAGTGACCAGGCAGGAAGTATAGGCAGGACTAACAGAGAGGAGAATTAAGAGAACAGGAAGCTGAGTGAGAGAGACACTGCCAGCTGCCGCCATGACAAGCAGCATGTGAAGATGCCAGTAAGCCACGAGCCACGTGGCAAGGTATAGACTTATAGAAATGGATTAATTTAAGATATAAGGATAGTTAGCAAGAAGCCTGCCACGGCCATACAGTTTGTAAGCAATATAAGTCTCTGTGTTTACTTGGTTGAGTCTGAGCAGCTGCGGGACTGGCGGGTGACAGAGATTTGTCCTGACTGTGGGCCAGGCAGGAAAACTTGAGCTACACCTGGGGTCATACAAAAGCTTCTCAGGTGAAAAGTCACAGTTTAAGAGGCCTTCAACCAGAATACTGTGAGAACCCTCACTATGACCAGACAGCTGACAGCGTCAGCACCAGGCAACCCTGAAAGCACCCTATGAGTCTGCGCAATAAACCACCCATTAACACCTCCCAACAAAACAACTACGGATGCTGCAGAAGATCTGAATTAGGTTGCAAGCACTCGGCCAAGTGGCTCACAACCAACTTTAACTCCAACTCTAGGAATCTGAAGCTCTCTTCTGGCCTCCTCAGGCACCTGCACAACTGTACTCTGCACACACAAACAAAACTAAGCAACAAATCTTCAGAAGCAGCAGCTCACTTAGAAGTGGCTCCCGTGGCAACTCCTCACCTGTGTTCCTTTTGGAGTCCTGTCCACTTTCACACACAGGTAATCTCCGTTTTTCTGCCAGTGCAGCTTGCAGTCGACCACATTGAACAAATTCCTCACTCGGATCTCCTGTCTGGTGGGGAGCTGCATCAGGGTCACCCTGGCTGGAATATCTTTGTCTTCTGGCACCCAAAAGGCAATGATGTTACCTCCCGGAGACCAAGAAAAGTCTCTGTAGGACAAAGGGATGAAAGATTATGCGAAGAACAGGTGGTCATAGAACTGAGCAGCAGGAGAGAACACACTTACTCTTAAAAGCTCTACGCTGGCACCCTGTACCAAGCCCGCTGCACACCAGCCCTGTGCTAGACACTGCATAGTACAGCCTGCAGTTCTCCGTGGGGCATCAAGGGAATAGACGGAAGGAGGCTGCTCATTGGACCCACAGCCCAAGCAGACCAGCTCCGCATTCAGCCACCACATGGCACTGCTCTTTACAAATAAACTTCAGGCTGATGGCTCTAGCTGCACAATATCAACCAAGGTGCCAAAGGGGAGGACTGCAAGTCGGAAGGTGGGACAGGTGAACAGACCCTTCTGTATTAATTGTTCCATAGGGCAGACACTGTGACAGGCTGCCTGTGAGGTTAGCCACGTGAAAACCTTCTATACATGCCATACTCTTGTTTTGCACTTTTCTTTTGTTGTTGTTGAGACGTTCTGTTACCTAGATTGGTCTCAAGCTTGTGGGCTCAAGCATCCCCTCCTCTCCTTATCCTCCTGAGCAGCTGGACTACAGAAGCCCACAATTTGTTGTAGATCAGTGTATGCCTGTTTTCCAAATGATACCCAGGAACATAAAAACAAAAGGAAGACATGCTAGTGTCCTCTGGGCTGCTAAGCATTCACCACCCCAGGACTGATCAGCTCCCAAAGACTTCAGATAAATAAGTCAGAACAAGCTGCAGGTCCTTGCGTACCCAAGCCTTACCCCAACACAGGAGCAGCAGGGAAGACCTTCCATCAGGGAGCTTTCCTAAGAGGATAAAGCCGCTGTGCTCAAGTCTCCACACAGTCCCTACTCCGGCTGGGCAAGACTCTTTGATCTTAGTATTTATTTCTGTGCCAGTGTGCAAGATCCACTACACCATCCCAGTGTTTGCAGAAACAAACAAGTAAATGCTTTTCCTAAGTGTTTAATAACTGAGTGCTAGCTGGACATGGCAGCACACACCTGTAATGCCACCACGCAAGAGAACAGGGAGTTCAAGATGTCCTCAGCTACAATAGGAATTCCAGGCTAGTTTGAGTTACATGAGACTGTCTTAAAAACTAAAAACCCAGCTGCAATGGCCTGAAGGTCTGTGGAGCTGTAAGGTAGTGGCCATAGGTGAGGTACATCGGTCGGTCTTAAGGAAGGGAAGGTAGGGGACCCAGTAAATGCCTTTTTAAGGTCCTTAAAGAGCTGTTCCTTTCAACTACTTGGGAGAGAGACATCATCCACTCAAGAGAAAGTCCTTAGACAGAAGCCATCAGCTCATCTTGGACTTCCAGTTTCAAGAGAGAAAGACAGACATTTATTTCTGCTGTTTGAAGGTGATCATCCTGTGTTGCCATAGCAACCAGAGCACATTGACACTGACTTTACAGAAACATTCACTTACTTTATTCCAGAGATCTTTAAGCTCTTCTTGTCCAAAAGACCCATAGACTGCCCACAAAGGAAAAAAAGAAAAACAATCACAGCTCAGAAAGGTCAGGGCAATGTCAACTCTGTATATCTCTTTACATTTATTTTGAAGACTGGAGCACATGTCACAGTGCACGTATACAAGTCATAAGACAATGTCCAGGAGCCGAGTTCTTGCCTTCCACAGTGTGGTGTATTCAGGCTGTCAGGCTTGTTCCTCCTCTACCCACTGAGTCATCTCACCAGCCCTTTCCCTAGTCTTAACAGTGCAAGATTCTGCCGTGTCTAGGAAGCATTACAAGCAGGAAGGGTAGGTGAACAGCAACACACACACTTCCAGTACAACTTCAGGAGGAGTCAGGACAGGAGAACCCAAACTTCCAGCACAGGAAGGTGCAGGAGCACTGAAGTTGGCCTTTATTTATTTATTTGGCCAGTCTTCCAAAGCCCTGCTTCCCTTACTATATATAGCACAGATTAAGCAAGCACTACTTATATCCATGCTACACAGTACAGCTATGCATGCACCCAACCCTGCACGGCTTGCCTTCTAGAACACATACACACACACACACACACACACACACACACACACACACACACACACAAATCACCATGAGAGCTAGGGCCACAGCTTAGTGCTAGAGCAGTTGCCTAGCATGCAGGAGTCTAGTTCAATGCCCAGAACTTCCAGAAACATGAAAACAAACCAACTCACAGGTGTTTCATAGATGCTAAGAGTGTCCAGAGTCATTCTCGCAAAGAATTTGCCATCATGGCTCCACCTGAGGAGAAAAGAAGCACCAGGCTGCACCACTGAACAGGAAAAGGCCACAGGCGGACCACAGCTGCGTCTACTCACTTGAAGATGGGCCAGTGGGCTGAGCTTTCACAGTGGAAGCCTCTCTTCTTATGTCCTGTGAGGATGTCCCAGATAATGATGGCCTGAGGGTCATCCTGAGTGTCCATCAGTGGGCTGAAAGTGACCAGGTATCTGCAAGAGAGGGGGTCACTTAGTACAGCACCTCCTTTGGTGTGAGAGTCACAGTTCCAGCACACATTACCGTGGGTCACAGACACAAGTACAGAGAACATTGCCTAGATGTATGGAACCAGCCTGTCCCTATATACCATGATCCCCAAGAATGGTGCCTGATCTTTCTAAGATGGGGGTGGGGTGAGCATAACCAGGTACCACTGCAAGTCACCCAGAATGGTGTTCCCACTAGGAGTGGCACAGGAAATCAAACACCAACAAAAGTCTGCCTGATAGGCTGGTCTAGAGGGAGGAGTGACGTGGGCTTCTCCTATCTTCAATCTGTAATTAGGACTAATGAGACAAAGACAACAGGTGGTCACGTCAGTTCTAAAGTAAGTATCCTTTTGGGAAATGGTAATCAGTGACCTGACAGGAGCACCTCTATACTGCAGAACAAATCTTTATTTGTTCCCACAAAGCACAGGTTTCCTGAGCACACCACCCCTTGAAGCAGGGGGCAGCGGGAGAGTCCACAGCAAGCCAGAGAACACCAGCAAAAAGCCGTACCACTGCAGTGCCAGGGCTGCCAAGACCGCAACCCTCATCAGTGCCATCACATCACACAAACTGCTCAAGCCTGTAACCAGTGAGTCCCAAAGCTGCACTACAGAACCAACCAGAGGACCTCACAATGGCCAGGAGGACAGACGTGTGGACAGACAGACAGACACATCACACCAGGTGTAGTGCGCAGCCCCGATTCCAGCACTTGGGAAGTGAAGGCAGGAGGATCAGAGGTTTAATGAAAGCCTCAGCTCCAGTGACTTGGGGCCAGGCCCGCATCAGGAGAGAAAGCCACGTCCTAACTTAATGTGCCAACTGTGCTCCCAGAACACAGGCGAGCTAACTGCTGAGGAAACTGAGCAGGCTTCCCCAGAGGTGAAGGGAGGACACTCAAGTGTCTGTCACCCTGGCACAGGCATCAGGCAGTTGTCTCTCTCACACACACACCCTTGTTTCAGATTTAGTTTCTATGAGTGTCGTGCTTGCATGCATGCCTAGTGCCCTTGGAGGTCAGAAGAGGGAGTTGGATTCCCTGCAACCGGAGTTAGAGATAGTTGTGAGCAACTATGGGGTGCTGGGAACTGGGGTGCGGGTCCTCTGCAAGAACAAGTGTTCTTAACCACATCTCCAGCCCCTCACATATCCACTTTCAACACTGCTGCTGGAATGGACTCTCCTGTACCAGATATGCCAAGTGGTTAAGAATTACAGGGTACTCCATGAAAGCAGCACAGAGGGAGGGAAGGATGTTCCCAGTGAATGGAATGAGGGCTAAGGGACACAGGATAAGGCTGAGCATGTATCAGTAGGAGAAACAACCTGTCTATGCAGAAAGGCACTTCTACGTTACAGCATTATATACCTTGTGTTTCGAAGTAAATTTGATAAAAAGAGAAATAATTTAATTCAGGTATACATTTTTGTTGTTTTGTGGAAACAGGGTCTCCTACAGACCAAGTTGATCCTCTTGCCTCTACTTCCCAAGTGCTAGGGTTCTAGGTGTTTGTGGCATATGGGCTCCTGCAGCTTTCTGCCAGCTCCACTTTTCACAAGTGTCTCTGTTCCATGACGAATTCAGACATGGGAGAGAATCCCTTCTAGAAAAAAAGTCTCGTCCCTGAACTAGAACAAGAACTGATCTGTGACATTATGGCACCAAGTATCAATGCTGGCATGGTGCCTTACCTAGAACCAACACATCATAAAACACGCACAACGCTTCTGTGGCAAATGTGCCCTGGAGATGAGCACATGTGGTTCACCTTGCAGGGCTCACTTTACCTGAGGGATACATTCACAACCTCAATGTGTCTTCACTTACACATCCTACACATCCATACACACACACCCATGAGAAACATCTGTTAAGCAGAGTTAAGAGACCAAAGACAACAGAATGCAACAATTATGAACACATACTATAGTGACTTCTGCCAGTGTGGGCTCTCTCCTAAGAGTCACAACATACACAATCTTCCTGCTGTGGGACTGTCACTGAAGCCCAGGAAGGTGACATCACAGTAAAGAAGCTACCCTCCCACCCACCCCCAGCTCAGGTGTGGGGCTGGGGAGGACACAGCTCCATGGCAGAGACCCTGGGCCATATCTTGGCAAGACAAAAATAAATAAATAAATAAATAAACCTTGAATGCTCGCCACCCTACCTCGTCCGCCGCAGGGCTCCGGCAGTTTACACTGTGTGAGGAGGGGGTAAAGGAGCAGGGCCAAGTGCTAGTGGGAGACATCCATGAGCTCTCTTGATTATTTCTTCCCTTTTCTCTTTCTCCTTTGTTTGTTTTGAGGCTTTTTTGAGACAGGGTCTCACACTCTCTAGGAAGTCCGGGCTGACTGACATCTCTCTCCTGCCGCCACATGCCAAGTGGCGTTCTCTCCATTCTTCCTGGGATTTTTCTGGGAAGTCTGAGGCTACGACAAGTCAGCTGAGGAGTCCAGCAAGAGGAGAGCTGAGTCACTCACCTTTCACACGGAGAGAAGTCGATGAGCTGCACGCCTTGGTGGCTGAACCTCTGAATCTGCTTGAATTTCTCCCCTCCCCAGAGGGCAATGCCCCGCTGATGAAAAGTGGCCAGGTAGGTGCCCTTCGGGGACCAGCGCACGTAAGTCTCCGTCCATCTCTGTAAGAAGATCAGGGTTAAAATGACAGAAAGCCAAGCACAGCGACCCTTCCTGCTACACGCATCTTCTCTTTGCTCAGAACCTGTTTCTAAGCTGGGAAAGGAGTGTCAGCTGTTCTCAGAGTGCCTCAGAGAACAAGAGCCTTCGGGCAGAAACCAGCCCTGCTGTAAGGAGACAGGAAGTCATGGCCATGGCCACAGCTGCTAGTACACACCGCTCTTTCTTCGATTGAGACTGGGTCCTTGACGTCATTCCAGAAGATGGATGTCCGGTCTCCGCTCTCAAAAATCACACTGTACTGATCTCTACACTCTGCCTCTTCCAGCCAGTAACGCAAATTTCCCTAAAAATGATCAAAATCGAGGGATTTAGTGCACTGCATTAATTTTCATAAAGGAAAGCTCGCTGACAACTACCACACTTTATGACAGATGACAAGTTCAATAGACCCTTTAACCTCAAGTTATACGATCTCTCCTGATTACAAAAGCAGAGGTTTCAGAGAACACATACCAGGTCTTTGAAAGGCTGTTTCTCTGGAATGTCCCACTCATCACTGATGGTCATGTACCTGGAACAGAATAGGCACTGCTGAGTGGCACAGGCTGGATGGCATGAAGGGGTGCATGGCCAGGCAGCACTGTACCCTCCCCACCCACCCCATGCCTAAAGCAGAAACATGAAACATGAAAAAAAAAGTCAATCACCTCAAGGCCACCAGCACCCACTGAAGAACTCCCCATCACACACAGGCATCAACCACACATCTCAGGCTCCAACTCACTTATCAAAATCAGTGAAGAGGTTGACCCGGAACGTGTGCTGCTTGTCCAGCTTGTATCCATCGGCGTTTTTCACAGCATCCACAGCGTGGGCGGGAGAAGCATACTCCAGAAAGATGTACCTGAGCGAGAAGGTGAGCAGTCTGAACATGTGCACCTTTAAGACTACTGTACACTGTGACCTTTCTATATGAACTGAGGTCTTAACTGCCTGCAGCCTCCCCAAGGTGGTCACCCTGAGGACCAGGGTACAACATGTAGGCCAAGCAGTTTCCTAAAGAATGAAATCCTAACAGAAAGCTCTCAAGACTGATTTTATAAATGACAGAAAAGTTGAACAGAAATAACCACTATCCCATGACAGCCCTGTGATGCATGTTGTCAAAACTTAGCTAAGTGTCCACTTTACATATGCATGGTGGTTCACAGCTGCCTGTAATTCTGAGAGGACTAAGCACACATAGGTGCACATCTATACAAACAAGCAAAACATTCACACACACAAACCAGAATTAGAAAAAAAAAAAAAAAAAAAAAGGAGGGGGGTCTAGAGGGATGGCTAAGTGGTTAAGAACACTGGCTGCTCTGCCAGAGAACCCAGGTTCAAATCCCAGCACCCATATGACAGCTCACAACTATCTCTAACTCCAGTCCAGGGGATTTGGAACCTTCACACACACATACATGCAGGCAACACCAATGCACATAAAATAAAAATAAATATAATCTTTAAAAATAAATAAAATAAAAACATAAAACACAGTGGCACTGCCTAGAATCAATGATTCTTCCAAAAATTACTTTGTAGAGTTTTTTAAACACTACGACTTTAATTCTAAAAGGTGACTTATCACCCTCCATTCCCCTCAGACAAGGCAGCATTTATAGGAGGTCTGTCGACAGTGGTAAGAGGCAAATGACCCTACAAACTCGGCAGCAGCCACTGTGGACCACTCTGCCCTGTCCAGTTCACGGAGGGCAGCCAGCCCACTGCTCAAGAGCCTCGATCCTAGGAGACAGGAGCCTCAGGCCTCACAGCGGGATCTAAGCAGACTGCCCAATCAGTGCTGTCGGACAAGCACGCCTGACACCAGAGCACAACACTCAGAGCTGAGCCCTGGGCTCCACACGCAGCACTACAGACAAAACGAAGGACTGGAGTCAAACAGGAAGATCTAATTTTGAAGAGAAAAAGCAAACTGCAGGTCAGGAACGAAACCTCAGGCTACACCACGACTTCAGGTACAGTATGAAGGAAGTCACCAACTAAGCAGTGACACAGGCTTTCCCCACAAAGTACTTCTGAGGGAAATCCCACAGGCAGGCTTGCCTTTGGGCTGTGCCCACTCTCAGGACAGTGTATCTTCACCCAGAACCTACACCAGGTCACCTGCTGCTCCCATGGGTATCAGCTCTGGTGACCTCAGTCTGCAGTCACTCACTACACCATGATCCAGAGCCCCAAAAGTCCACTGTGACAGCCTCCCTCTGTGGTGGCCCGAACACACAGATCCCCAAGCCCACAACTGCTGCTTCAGCAACTAGCACTCTCACCCTTTTGTCTTTCCATCCTCTTCAGGATAATAGTCATTTATGATTTTCCCAAACTTGGAGAAGATCTTGTGGATGACATTTTTGAGCTTCTCAAGACGATCCGGTCCCACCTGAGGAACATTGTCTACAACAATCACTGAGTCAATCCCATCCGCTTCCTGAGGCCGATCTTTGAGTACATCACCAAGTAGTTCTGAAGGAGTAAAAGAAATGTCAAGTGGTTTCTATTTAAGCCAAGAAGTGCTCATCCATTAGCTAGCAGGCTGATTATTTCTAAGAGGCAACTATTCTAAGCGCTTTCATCACGAACAAAAAAATCATGACCTAGCTTAAACAACAAAGAATCAGGAAGGCTAATCCTCACACTCCTTCTGATGGGAATTATTGTCAAAATGTACCCGTTTGTGACTGCCGGGTGGTGCATATATTTAATACCATCACTCTGGAGGTGGAGGCAGAAGCAGGTGACTCTCTGAGTTCAAGTCCAGCCTGATCTACATAGGGAGCCCCTGCCTTAAGGAGGGAAGAATCCATTCCTGAAAGTTAGCCTCTGACCTCCAGTCTTGTCCACACTCACACACAAGAATAATGATTACTTTAAAAAATAATAAAATACAAAAGCCCTGCAGATATAACCCAATGATAGCATGCTGACTTAATGCAAAAGTGGCCCTAGGTTCAATCTCCAATACTGCTCCAAAAAAAAACACAAAAAACCCAAACCCTTAAAGAATGGCTTATTGCTGCTGGGTGGTGGCGGCACATGCCTTTAATCCCAGCACTCGGGAGGCAGAGCTAAGCAGATCTCTGTGAGTTAGAGACCAGCCTGATCTACAGAGCAAGTTCCAGGACAGCCAGGACTACATAGAGAAACCTTGTCTTGAAAAATGAAGGAGAAGGAGGAAGGAGGAGGAAGAGGAGGAGGAACAAGAACAAGAAGAAAACACAAGGGCAGCCTGCTACTCAGGAAACTGAAAACCTTGTCTCAGGAAACTGAAAAAAGCTGGAGAAACGCCTCAGCATTAACAGCATGTACTGCTCATGCACAGAACCTGAGTTCTATTCCCAGTACCCAATTTGGGCAGCTCATCCAAGAGCCTGTAACTCCAGTTCAAGGGGATTGGACACCTCTGACCTCCAAAGGCACGTGTGCTAACATATACACTTAAAAAGAAAAACAAATCTTTCTAAAAAGAAAAGCATCTTCAACATGCTAAATATCCCAAAAATCAACAACCATTCTTTGTCCCATTTCCTTCTCTGAAGTGAAAGTAGGGGTGGGATGGAGGCTCAGTGGGGAAAGTGTTCACTGCCCACACGCATGAGAAACTGGTCTCAGATCTCCAGCACCCAGAAAAAGTCAAGTGTATGGTGGGAACGGTGGTGCATGCCTTCAGTTCCAGGACTCAGAGGTAGACAGATCTCTGTGAATTCACGGCCAACCTGATCTACACAGTGAGTCTGTCTCAAAAGAGCCAGGTGTAGAAGCATGCTTCTATAACCCCAAGGCTGTGAGGCAGAGGTAAAAGGATCTCAGGGGCTTGTTGACAACCAGTCTAGATGAAACGGTGAGCTCTGGATTCAATTAGAGACCCTATCCTTAAAAAAAGGTGGTGGTGGTGGTGGTGGTGGTAAAGAACTCACCTCCTGTAAACCTGGGATCTCCACATACACTTGCACACATACAACACATGTACACAAAGAGAAAGGTGAGCTAGATCTAAGACTGCTCCCAGCATCTGAGAAACTGGGGCAGAAAGACAGTCATTTTGAAGCCATCCAGGTCTATACCAGAAGATCCCGCTTAAAATATTTGTTTGACCTGGCATGGTAATTCACGCCTTTAATCCAGAACTCAGGAGGCGGAGTTTGAGGCCAGCATGATTTACATAGTGAGTTCCAGGACAACCGTAGTGAGACTTCATAGTCTTCACAGTGAGACCCTGTCTCAAAAAGACCAAAAAGAAAATATGTATGTGGGGCTAGGGAGATGGCTCAGCAGTTAAGAGCACTTGTTACTTTTCCAGAGGACCAGAGTTCAGTTCCTAGCATCCACACGGTGGCTCACAATCATCTGCAACCCCAGTCAGGGAACCCACTGCCCTATGCATGTACAGACAAACATGCAAACAAAACATCTATCTACACACAAAAAGTAAGAATAGGAAAAAAAAGAGAGCTGGAGAGCTGGAGAGCTGGCTGTGCCATTTTAGAGCACTTGTTGCTCTTGCAGAGGCCATCCATAACTGCAGTTCCAGGGAATCCGATGCCCTCTTTTGGCCTCCACAAACACCAGTCACACATGTGGTGCATATACATGAATGCAGGCAAACACATACATACAAAAGAAGCTAAAAAATTAAAAATAATATATATGATTAAAAAGAAAAGGAAATTCTGGACCAGCAGGAAGGCTCTGTGTGTAGAGCACTTGTACAAGCCTGACAACCAGAGTTCAAACCCTGGAACCCACTGTATAAGAAGAAACCAACTCCAGAACGCTCTTCTGACACAAATGTGCAGCATCAGATGATTCTTTTTGGTTTGGTTTTTCGAGACAGGGTTTTTCCGTGTAGTCCTGGCCATCCCGGAATGTGCTCTGTAGACCAGGCTGGCCTCGAACTCACAGAGATCCGCCTGCCTCTGTCTCCCAAGTGCTGGGATTAAAGGTGCACACCACCCCACCACGCAACCAAACGACTTTTGTTGGTGGGCCCTTACTTCCTGGACGATGGACTCAGGGTTGCTTTTGGCCACCATGTTTTGTCACATCAATAAAACCCAATTAAGACACATTTCAAAGATGGCAGAATCAAGAGCAGGCAAAGAGCAAGGAGGCAGATTTTCAACAGCAATGTCACACACCTTTACTACAGAAGCTACAGTGAACTCCGGGTTCCTTTAAAAGCCTGCTCACCATACTATTAAATGGCCTGTTAAGCTGGATCTGAACTTAACAAGATGTAATAAAAAAGCTCAGCTTCTATACAAACTACAGACTACTTCCCAGGAGCTCAAAGCGTCTACCTAGCCTGTAACAATCTGCTGCTACCTGGGCAGGGCAGAGCAAAGTATCCCCACAATGCAACACATATTTGTTTTAGTTTGTTTAGGTTCTTTAAAAATTTATCTATTTATTTACTTTTCAAATTGTATTTGTTTTATGTGCACTAATGTTTTGCCTACATGTATGTCTGTGTGAGAGTGCAATTGGAGTTATCGAGAGTTGTGAGCCATGTGGGTGCTGGGAATTGAACCCAGGTTCTCTGGAAGAGTAGCCAGTGCTCAGCTGCTAAACAATCTTTCCAGCCCTAAAAATTTTTTTGTGTACGAATGTTTCACACCACATGCATGCCTGGTACCTGAGCATCAGGTCCTCGAAATGGAGTTACAGAGAGTTGTGAGCCACCATGTGGGAGCTGGGGATCAAACCCAGGTTCTCTGGAAGAATACTAAGTGCTTTTAACTGCTGAGCCATTTCTTCAGCCCTTTCCATTTGTTTTTTTAATACAAGGTCCCATGTACCTCAGGCTGGCTTTGCATTCCCTATGCAGCAGGGGCTAACTTCAGACTCTTCCCTTTCCCTCCCAAGTACTGGAACGACAGGCATGCACACCACACTTGGGGAAACTTGTTCATGCTCAGAAACTGAACAGGAGACACATACTAACACACAACTGTGAGACAGAATAAGCAAGCAGACAAGACAGACTCCATGCTGCACCTCTGGTTAAGAACCAAAAGGCTGCCTTCCCTTCCCAGGCTTGTGACATCTCTATGTGACCACCCAAAGCCAGATGGCCTTAAGAGTGCCAGTTCTTCAGAACCAGACCATCCTCATTACTCTGTACTTCCCTCATATACTGGACCCACTGGGCTCCCAGCAGACCAGAGGGAGGCAGGCTGGCCTTGTAGTCACATCAGGATCCCCTCATTTCCACATTCCCCAATTCTGGAGGTAATTTGCACACTGGAATCTGGGAATTAAGTGGGCTCAAATAATTCTTTAAATACTCATTGTGCAGCAGACAGGCCCATTTGCTTCCCAGTACCTATACAGGGTAGCTCACAACCACCTCTACTCCTGCTCTAGGGAATTGAACACTCTCATCTGGTCCTAGTGGGCACCTGCACTCACATACATACAAACCTACACAGACAAACGGACATACCCCAAATTAAAAATGAAACAAACATGGGCTGGAAAGACTGCTCAGCAATTAGCACTGGCGGCTGCTCTTCTAAAGGACTCATGTTTGATTCCCAGCACCCATATGGTGGCTTGCAACCAACTCTAATTCCAGTTAGAAGATTCAACCACCTCCACAGGCACTAGGCATGAATACATACAGACAGACATACAGATAGACAAAATGCTCCTTTGCATAAAACAATTTTTTAATTTAAAAAATAAAAATGAGCTTTTGAAAAAGGGAAAAGACGGTGGTGGGGGGCATATGAAGAAATGGTTAGTCCAAAAGGTACTTGCTGGGTAAGCAGCAGGACTTGAGTTAGGACCCCCAGTACCCAGGTAAAAAGCTGGCACAGCAGCACACACCTGTATTCCCAGGGCTAGAAAGGTACAAGCAAGGATCTCAATGGTCAGCCAGTCTGGCCAACTGGTGAGCCCCGAATTCAGGGTGACACCCTTTCCCCTAAGAAAGCAGCTAATTTGGTGGTGGTTCACACCTGTCATCTCAGCACTTGAGTGGGCAAGATAGGAGGATGACTATGAAGGCCAGCATAGGATACAGTGTGAGGTGTGTCTGAAACCATGAAGCAACAGGGAGACACTCCAACCCAAAATAAATAACCAAGGGTTCAAAAGGAGCTTCAAAGACAAAACTTAGGCTTTAGCATGGGGGAACTGGTACATCAGAGATCACTGGAGCTGGGCAAGAGGTGGGAACCCAGAAACCTGCTTCATCCACAGAGAAATTTCCTCAGGGCCTGTAGAGCAAAGATTGGTAGAATCTTCACGGTAGTTTACCTGCTTCTCAGGCTAAAACATCTTTTACCTTACGAAATAGTCAAACAAGCCAGGGATGGTGGCTTACACCTTAAACGCTGGCCATCTTAAAGAGGAGGCAGGAGGATCAGTTCAAAGCCAGCTTCAGCTACACAGAGTTCTAGGCCAGCCTGGGCTATGCGAGACTTACAACAAAAAACAAACCCCATAAACCTACAAAAGTTAAGTATGTCACCATTTAAATGGCAGCCCCTTTAATATTTTAAATTCTAGGCTGACAACTATACTGAGGCTCTAGATTTTCCTGGCATATCACTGGCAGTTCAAAAACAGGAATTTGGGGGTTCATGCCTGTAGTGCCAGCAATACAGAAACAAGCGCAGGAGAATCAAGAGTTCAAGTTCAGCTTGATCTACTGCCCCTCAGTATTAAGCAAATCAACACATAAAGAAACTGGCTCATGTGCTCTCAGCCTGAAGTTGAAATGGCAGAAAACACATGCTATCAGCTGTCATAAAAGATGTTGGGAATCAGGCTCCCGTGCAAACCACAGAACCAGTCACCGTAGAAGGGAATATGAAGTAAGCTGCAAAACGAACAGTGTGAAAAAGCAATGCCCATCACAAGAATGGTGAGGGGTACCGACCAAGGGAAAAAGAAGATAAGCAGGCGGGAATGTGGCTGGGTCAGACGGCAATGCCTTACTATGGAAACCGTGGGGAAGATACTTCTGCAAGGGGGAAGGCACCAGAATCTACACGACCTGTCCCTCCCATTCGGCCCTGAGGGGGTCCAGCTGATCAACGCTGGAAACCGTGGCCAGGAAACTGGAATGCCCTCTACCAACCTCTAGATGCTCGGTCTTCCCGCAGAGGTGGGCTCCCCAAGTGGTCCCCGACTTTAGAGGAAATAGGGGCGGATCGTTGTAGACGAAAGACCTCGCGCCCTCGACGACATCCGAGGATACCCTCACCCTAGACACACTCCCGATTACAGCCCTTACCTTCCTCGCTCACGTCGTCCACGAAATCCTCGGGGTCGCTGAAGGAGGGCTCATCTGCTTCTCCGTTCTCCAGAGCCCGTGGCTCTGCCTCAGCCGCGCTGCCATCGGACCCACCCTCCTCCTCCGCTCCACCGGCAGAGTGCTCCCGGGCCTGCTCGCCCGCGGCCTCCGCCTTCCCGGGAGCAGAGGGCTCCTGCGCCGAGGACCGTTCCGCCGGCTGCGGCGGGGGCGACACGGCCGGACTCGTCGCCGTTTCCTCTTCGGGTTGGGCCGCCGGCTTGGCCCTCACCTCGGGCTCCGGTCCGGCCTCAGAGTCTTCTTCGGCGTCTTCCGTCCGCCCCACTTCGGACCCTCCAGACCCTACCGCCTCATCCGCCGGCGGAGACTCGGAGGCTGGCTGCTGCCTCGCGGGCTCAGCCCGCTCCTCCGCCGCCTCGGGCGCCGCCACGTTCTCAGCGTCCTGCATGGGCCCGCGCTGCTTCTCACCCGGCTCGGCCGCCCTGCTTCCGACTCCCAGGAATCACCGCGCGCCGCTAGAGCGGAGCCACGTGCGTGCAGCGAACAGATCGTACCAATATGCATCCCAGGGGGG
>CABHPR010148597.1:9145-20322 GCA_902168415.1 Peromyscus melanophrys
TCTCTCTCTCTCTCTCTCTCTCTCTCTCTCTCTCTCTCCCTTTGTTCTTCCTCCCTTCTTATTTTTCTCCTTTTTCTTTCCTTCTTTTCACCTTTTCTTTCTATTTTTCTTTCTTCCTTCTTTCTTTTTCTCCCTTATTTCATGAGCCTCTAATTGTATCATTATTCTGGTAATAATGCCTCATACAGCTTAATACACAGAGCTTGTCTACTATCAACCCCATCATACCTATAAATACCTGGCTGCCACTCATCAGCCATTAGCCAGCATCAACTGACTCTTCCTGGTTAGCATTCCTGGCTCTCATAATTGAACTTGAAGATCCCACTCACTCCGTGATGAGCTATAGAAAATCAGCTGAGCCCACTCTCAACACCCTCAGACATATTTCCCAAGACCACCATTCTCCCACCAATTACAGAAGTTTGGACATTAAGCAAGTTTATCAGCCACAGACATGAATTCAAACTTACTAATCTCTAGTCAAGAAAGGTTTTCATATGGCTGAAGAGATGGCTCAGTTGGTACCCTGCTTGCTGTGCAAAGACAAGGACCTAAGTTTGGATGCCCAGCATCCAGATAAAAGCCGGAGAATTGTGACACACCTATACCCACTGCTCTGGGGAGGTGGAGAGAGGAGCTTACCACCTAGTTGAGTGAGCCGAATTGATGAGCTGGAGGGTCAGTGATTGTCTCAAAAAAAAAAAAAAAGGCAGAGAGACCAACTGAGGAAGAGTTCTGACATGAACCTCTGGCTTCCACCTGCATACCTGTACCATCTGTGTACACGGGCACGCACACACAAATAAATACAATAAACAAACAAACAAACAAATGAGGAAGGCCTTAGAAAATCACGGAGTATTTTATTTAGGTGCCACCGTCTCTAATTAGTACTGAAATTGCCAACACAGTGCAATGTGTTGCCCCTTTTTCCACACAAATCATTTAGGACGTCTTCTGCCTTCGGGGTTCTCTATTTTGGGTCACAAATGATAAAGCACACCAAGTTTTATTCTTCTCTATCATAGTCCTAGGAATATTAAAAATCCCATTCCACTTTTAATAGCTTCTCTGTCAACTCAGGTAGTAACCTTGTCCCACCTCTCATTCTAGCTGCCAGCCTAGCCAGTCTCTTAACTGAGAAGTTAATGCTGCAACATGGGACCTCATTTATTTACATTGACTGCAGGGAAGAGCTTCGCAGGATACATATGGCATACATACAGGATACAAGCCAAAATTCACTGGAATTTTACAAAGTGATGACAATACTATCTGACATTTCTCTATATTTTCCAGAGGGCTTTTTAATGTTCATTATCTCATTTGATCCTGAACTACCTTTCAAGAGAAATTTGGTATTATTTTGCAACTGAATGTATTTCTTAAAATGTGTTAGAGAGGCTCACTGGTGTAGCTGGTATGTCATAGGTTAAAAAACAAGTTTTGTTGTTTTGATATTTGGACCTCAGAGTGGCCAAACTCTTTCCTGTGTTCCATCTATAAAATTTAAATATAGAAAAACTCGAAATTCTGTACTACCCGTCCAAATTTGATAAATGATTTAAATTAATGTCAGAAGGAATGGAAGAAGGGACAAAGGGGAAGAAAGAAGGACAAAGGAAGAAAAATGGAAGGGGAGAAAAAATAAGGAGGGAATGAAGCAAAGGAGACAGAGAGATAGAGGGAAATAAGGCTTTTCTCTGGTTCATTCACAGAGGACATAGAATTTACCTCACTCTTGAATGGTCGCTAAGATACTCCTGGCCAGCAGGACCAGGAGTTGGCAGGACAAAAGCCATTTGTGTCTAGTTTTACATGCACAAGTTGAGTTAATAAAGCATGGAGCACAGACTCCAGTATTAGAGTAAGTTGGGAGTGAGGACTGGCGAGATGGCTCAGTCATCGTGAGCGCATGCTGCCTTTGGAGAGGACCCTAGTTTCGTTCCCAGCACTCATGTCCACCACCTCACAGTCATCAGAAATTCCAGCTTGAGAGGAGCCGATGCCCTCTTCTGGCCTTCCTGGGCACCTGTAGCCACATGCTCATACCCACATATAGACACACACTCGCACACATAATTAAAGGTATATCCAAACAAAAATTTCTAAAATCTGAGCTGAGATCGGGGGATGGTAGGAGTCTTGAGTTCAAGCTTCAGGAGTATAAAATTATCATTATTTTCATTTGCATAATTATATACTAATGGAATTTTATAATTATTATTATTATTGAACAAAATTTAAGATTTATTTTTATTTTATGTGTATGGATATTTTACCTCCATGTGTGTATGTGTACCCTGTGCATGCCTGGTTCCTGAGGAAGCCAGAAGAGAGTGTTGTATTCCCTGGAACTGGAGTTACAGTTGTGAGCTGCCATGTGGGTACTGAGAAGCTATTCCTCTGCAAAATTAACAGACATCTTTAACCGCTGTATCATCTCTCCAGCCCTGTATACCAATGTTTAGTATATACTATGTACTAATATTTAGGACAAAAGTAAAAAAGTAGCAGATAATGTGATCTTTGGACCTAAAGCCTTGCTGACTCTGCCAAACCACTTCCATTCAACCTTAGATCTCAGTCTTCATACTTGTATACATACAGTGCAAGCTGGGTCATGGCCTTAGGACTTGAAGATTCTTTGTGGAGAAATACTTTTAAAAAGTCTGTGATGGTCACATCAAAAATAAATAAAATCCATTTAACCAATTCGTTCATCTAAAAGTGTTTCTTTTTCATTATAATTGAGGATGGATCCTTAAAAACTAGAAAAATACAGAAGAATGTAATAAAACATACTGTGATGATTTCTTTTTTAATTAACTATTTTATTTAATATTAACAAGTGCACATAATGTGTCTGGGTCCAATTCATCCTCATTCCCTCCCTCCAGTTCCTCCCCATCCCCCACTGACACTTTCTTCTCCCAACTTCATGCGCTTTCTTCTCATTTTTTGATTTAGCAACCATTTAGTGTTTCCTGCATGTACATGGATGTGCGACCATCTGCCAGAGCATGGGTAGCCACTCAGAGCCCACACCCCTGAAGAAAAGTAACTTTTTTTCCATCTTCTTGTAGCCACCAATTATCAATAGCTCCTCCTCTAGGGGTGGGGCTTCACAAACCCCTTCCTTAGCCAAGCTAGGATTTTGGTTGGCTTGACCCTATAGAAGTCTTGTGCATGAAGTGCCAACTAGTGTAAGTTTGTGTGTATAAGTGTGTTGTTGTGATTGATCTACTGCCTCTGCATCCAATCTTTCTGCCATCTCTTCTATGATGGCTTCTAAGCCTTGGTAGAAGAGGGTGGGAGAGGGATGTCACATTTAAAACTGAGAACTCTAAGGTCTCCTATTCTCTACATGTTTGACTAGTTGTTGGTTTCTGTACTAATCACATCTACTACAAGAATGGGAGAGAGAGAGAGAGAAACCAGAAGCTTTTCTGATGGAGGCTAAGAGATGCACTGATCTGTAAGTATAAGGACAAGAACTTAGATGTAGTTTATTACACTGCCCATTTAATAGAATAATTCTTCTCTAAGGCTGATGACCTAGACAGCCACAGGTTTTTGGCTCACTGATCAATTCCAGGCATCGGGTCCATCTTGTGAAGTGGGCTTTAAATTTAGTCAGAAAGTGCTTGGTTACCCCCATAGCATTTCTGCAACTATTATACCAGTACTTTTATACCGTTGTAGCTCACAGGGTTCACAGCTAGGTGATACTGATGATGACTTTTCTCCCTTGATAGGATACATAGACCCTTGAAATACATAGGCTCCCAAGTCAGTACCAGGTTAATTTCTCAGTGTCCTATGAGTCAAGTATGTGGTGTCTTCAACAATGTATTTTTCTAAGAGCAATGGCAATGACAATGAACTGTAATGTTTGGGGGGGTCTATAGGATCCCACTGGCCAACAACTCAAAAAGAAGTAAGCAATATCTAGCACTGGGACTTTTATTTCATAGCTAATCGTGTCTGGGGGAGGTATTGCCACACTTTATGAGGTAACTCTATTGAAACCCCTTTTTCCAAATGTATAAGTAATGTTTAGGAAGCTTTGACAAAGGTAGCTTTCCACATATCGTTTTCAAAACTCTTTAGCATTAGTTATCACTCCCCATACTTCCTTCTCTATCTTACCCTCCCACCCTCCACCTTCTTCCTTCCTTCCTGTTCTGTTATACATCCTGCTTTCTCCATTCTTACTGCCTGTGTTCTATCCCCCTTTCCTTGAAGTCCCCCACTAGTTTCCTGCCTTTGGTAGGTGCTCCGTTTTAAACACACTGTCTGAAAATTCAAAACTGTCATGTAAACTGTTCCTTTAATAAATAAATAACCTGTAGTGTCTATATTAGTCAAATTCTATCTTCTTCTTCCTCCTCGTCTGCCATTCTTGGGGATTAGAATACAAAGCTGAGCAAAATGGGGAGGACTCTTTAGAATGTCCTTATAAAATTATGTTGAATTCTGGTCCCTGGAGCCCACAGGCCACATAAGAGTTTATCAGCATCAATGCTATGAACATTTTAGGAGTGGGAACTGTTTCCTGTGTCAGATTTTTCTGTGCCTTTAGAGAATTTATACTGGTATCAATGACTTCTATGCACTAGATTTCAGTGAAAACGGCCAAATATATCTGAGATATAACAACATACCCCTGTCTGGCAAGGCCATTCCTTCTGAGAACAACGGCACATAGGCAAGCAGCCTAGAGAGAGCTCCAACTATTGTTTTGAAACAAAAAAAATTTAAGAAAAATAAATGAACTTGGTTTTCTCTTTCCTCTAAGCTTCCCAAGTCATCAAACTTTGCTACATAATGCCATTTACCCAGGTGAACCCTACTCAAATCAGCAGCTGGACGTTTAAGTACACCACAGAAAATAAACCCCAGCCATGAACTAGTTAACTAATATTCCACAGGAACTTATAGACAATTTCCCCTAAGAAATTAATTCCTTTACAAAAGTACCCTGAGGACTCTAACACAAATCACTCTTCTTACTTGAAACGATTTATCATTTTTTAGAGCTTATAAATTATACACACCAAGCAGCAATTTTATACACCAACAAGCATAGTAATGCAGTCAGGAGGCAGAGCAGTTGAAGGGTACTCTCCTCCAACAAAGGTGGGGGGTGGTTAACTGCACTCTGCTTTAGAAGTCTTTCCAGGGACATAGCTTTGCTTTCTGTCTGCGCTGTCTTAATAGATTTCATCTTCCTCTAAAAGACAAGTCACAATCCTCCCCTGAAGACAGCCTTTATCATTAAGATGCTTCACTGGGGGCAGAGGGGCAACATCACTCAGTGTGTGACAGGACACGCTGACCATGTGTGACACTTTCCTTCAGGGCCAGTGTTTTGGAGAATAGAGGGGCTAAGGTAGAACTTGCAGAGGTTAGCTGGTCCCTCCTCCTACCTCTGGGGGAAACTGAAGTTGAAAGCCATTTACGAAGGACAGTCATCACTTACCCTATTTTTATACTTCCAAAATGGAGTTCCCTGTGCTTGTCTTTTATTTTATAGTGATTAAAAGATTGGGCAGTCCTACCATAGCCCACTCACTGTGCTCACCTCTGCTGTGCCGATCTGAGCATCACTCATAATGACCAAGAATTCAGTATTCAGTATCCATCCATTCAGCTCATAGAGACACATCATTCCTGCCTTCCTGTGCTAGAGGTGAAAAGGACTCACTCAGATGAAGGACACAAGCCATGGCCACCTTCATTGTAGTGTTTGCTATTTTCCCGTTATTTTGAGTAGCAATCTCTGCATCATAATTAAGCTGTGCACCATAGATACAGATAGAAAATAATTACAGTATTTAGAACCAGAAGGCACCTTGAGATGTCTTTATACCTAAACTAATTTACACAAAGGAAAGCTGCATGAATCAGTTCTGAAGTTCTAATGCACAGCATGGTGGCAATCGGCTGTAGTACTTGACACTCACTAAGAGATAGCTCCTGAGCATTCTTTAACTAGGCGCACACACAAGAGAATACCCACATACGTGCATACACAGAGACATATTTGCACATGCATATATACACACTCATATAGACACCTATACACATGTAAACATGCACATACAAGCACACAGAGGTCCTCGTGAGCATGTATATACAGTCACATATGAGCGCACACGCACAAACACATATGTGGCTATTGTATCTAAATGAATTTATGAACCTGTTAATATGATTATGTGCACCGTTTTCTATTTTAGTGAACTATCAGATCATTAAGTTGTAGAACTTAAGAAAGCAAAACACGAAATGGCAAAGGAGATTATTCAAGGTCATTCAGCTTCTCAGCAACCTGTGGTGAAAGCCAGGGCTGCTGGTGGCTGACTCAGTCCAATGATCCTCCAATGGAGGTCATGCTGCTTCTCAGGAGGGCATCCAAAGCTCAGCTCCAGTGTCACCAGAAACAACTAGGAGTGAAAGTCTTGTACTTGGGTCAGAAGGAGCATTTGTTTTGTGTTACCTTTTGAGGCTATTCTGAATCCATCCTTCCCTGCCCCTCCATTCCTAACCTCTTTCCTTTCCCCAGTACCGTGCCGAATCCTTCATCACCAGATCCCTCCACCTCAGCTGTGTTGTTCAAGTGTGTTCCTTAGCACCAGCTCCGCACACTCTTCTCTCGGATTCAAATGGCACTGTATTCAGTTGTGAGCTCTTCAAGGTCAATTAATTTGTCAGGTCGCTTTCCTCCTTGTGAACAGGAATAAGATGTCTGGGAAGGCTGGAAAATGTACGGCATGATTGCAGCCAGCCATCCCAAACACCCATTCTTTTTGTTGTTTGGAGATACTTCAATTCTACCATTCCTCTTGAGAATCAGGAAGAACCCAAGAGCCTAAAGACAGAAGATATCCTCTCAGAGATCACAAAGTAACAACTGCAGATCAGGTCTCCAATTTGCTGTTTCAAAGTTCTCCTAACTCTACCAAGAGTCAACAAAACACAAAATTTCAGCCAACCAAGGGAGCATTATGGGGGCTGGGCACACAACTCACCAGGTAAAGTGCTTGCTGCCAAGCCAGATGACCTGAGTTCAATCCCAGGTACCCATATAAAGAAGAAAAGAACCAACTTCCTAAAGCTGTCCCCTGACATCCACACGCATGCCATGGCAGGTGTACATACCCCCCCAAACATACACATACGCCCTCATGTGAGATAAATAAATTAAAATGTGATTTAAAAAAACTTTTTAAAGATAAAATTATTTTTTGCATTACAGGCTCTGGGTAAGCCCACTAAGCTTCAGTGAAATGTGTCTTCTGAAGATGTTAGAGTCCATCTTCTTAATCAATTTTGAGTTAATATAACTCTATACATTAATAGAAGGAGAAGGGATCTATTTCATACTTCCAAAAATTATATATAATAATGATCATGTTTGAAAGTCATAAATGTCACATTTGGCTAACATTTTTTAGCTTTTCAAAACACAATATAGACTGTCAAAAGCATTTTTAGCATTTTAATACTGGAGAAAACTAAGTCACAGATTCAAGGTGAATATAGAAGTTTACACAGAGAGGGGATGCTAGAACCGTGGCACAGAGTTAAGACATACTTGTTTCATAAGGTGCATAGAATTTTTTTGTTATTTTTCTTGATATGGTTCCAAATATATAATATTCCCCTTACATCTTTATATAATGTCTACAATTAAAGACCTTTGGAGGCCAGAGGACACAGTACAGCAATGCTTTCATAATTACAAGCTTTTGTGAAAACACACAGATGTGAAACACCCAAGAGGCTTCTGTGAGAATGGGAATTAGAAAATGACAAATTTTTTTAGTGTTGCTATTGATTTTTGTTGGTATTAGTTGATGAGAATCTACTTGGGTCATCTGAAGTCCAAAGTAACCCCTTAGCTTTAAGATTCACCTAATTCCCTTCCACTGTTTTACATCAATCTATGTGTTAGACCATAAAGAAATTGGTGTATGATGGATTGAGGACACACTATAATTGAACTCTATGGGAAGCACCACCAAGCCAGCAGGGGCATTGAATTCTGCTTTCAGGTATTTAATTCACATGAGTTGCTTCTGTTTGCCCATACCCAACTCTCATCTAAGATCAGGAAGTTTCACCATTCAGTTGAAGTTTTAGAAGAATTATTGAGGTCAGAGAAGTGAGTTCCCCTTTCCCCCCTTTATTTTCTAGGAAAAAAAAGAAAACAACCAGTTATGGATGCCATCTAAGCTTCCAATATGGTAGCAGAGGCATCATCTCAGACATTGCCTTTGAACAAAGAAGAGATTGGAGGATGGTCAGAAGAAAAGGAATATCTGAGAGAAGGCTAGGTATCTCTGCCCAGTGATCTCGCCTTAAAACCGCTGATATCCGCATGTACCTAATTAATGTATTGTGGATTTGCTTAGGATTTGATTTGTTAAAATCTGGTTCAGTATGCATAACCTGGAAGAATTGGGAACTGCAAGACTTATCAATAAAAATGATGCTGAGCCTGACTTCTCTTCTTGAGGCATGAGGGCCCAATAGGCCTTTGTATATTCTCAGCACCTAGTTCTCCAAACCACCTGTCTTTGATCTAATTTAATCATTTCAGCATCTGAGCAAAGAAAGTGTTATCAGCATCATTTTATGAAAGCCAAAACCGAATTCCAGAGTTCAGAGTATCTTGGCTAAGATTGGAATACATAGTTGACTGAATACAAATGTCCTTTACATCCTATTGCATTGTGGGAGAAAAAAAGAACAGCATACTTTTAAAATATGAATTAATCGCCTTTCTATTTTACCTTGAATTGTCTTCTTTAGACACAACTTTGCCTCTCCTGAAATGTTATTAGTTCAATGTATTAGAGTCTGTTTCTTCTCTTTTGGTGTCTAGTGCCCTTCATAGATGACCTCTGCCTGGCACAAACTACCAACCAACAGGCCAATTGTCACACCTCATCTCTTCCCCTTTATAAAACAGACAAAAGGCTATCTTTGAGACCCCTTTGGAAGTATTTTCATGCTAATCCAAGAATTACTGTTGTGTTTGTTTCCTGGCTGGTGCCATGTGAAACCATTCATGGGGCCTCACGGACCCTGTCTAGTCACATTCTAGCCCATTCTTGGAACATTTGGGGGAAATGCATCATTGCTCCGCTGGTGGGAGACAAGTCTGTGTCCCTGCCCGAGGCTGACAGCCAGTGAATCTATGTCCTTGATCGTCCATGAAAACATCTCCTGCCATCTCTGCCAGGCAGCCCAACACTCACAGAGAGGGAAGGGAAAAAGAAATTAACCCATGCACACTCACAGGGACAGAGAAAAAAACAGAATTAAAGGATCATCCGAGATAGACCAAGACCAGAGAAGAAACAACAACCTCATCTTAAATGAGTATTTTTCTAGAAAAGAATGGGAGTTGAGCTGAGTACGTTAGGCAGTATTGTGAGAACATTCAGCCTCCACATAAACACCTGGGTTGTGGTGGTATAAAAGAAAGAGGCAGAAGCGTGGCAGTGTGGAACTAATTGCTACCCTGCTACTAACTAGCAGTAAGATTTGAGGTGGCTTGTTGAACGTATCCACTATGTATTAAAACAAAGTACCCAATACCACGGCTTAATGAGGGAGGATCATTCAGTGCATGTTTTCAGAGGGTCCATCCCACGGTTGACAGGTCCTCTGCATTTCAGGATACCTTGGTGCTGGAAGCATGTAGCAGAAGGGCATCTTCCCCCTGTGGTGGACAAAAAACAGAAGACAATACCCATCCTGGTTTGAGTTTTCTGGTTCCCCCTTTTTGATTACATCTAGGCTCACATGCAACACTTGTTGTTCACATTCAGGGTGGATTCCCTGCTCACCTTAAGTCAGTCACCTCTGGAAATAGCCTTCCCGACTCACCCAGAGGTGGGACTTCCTAATCCCTTCTGACTGCTGTTTAATCAAGTTGACAGTCCAGATCAATTGTTAGGTGCTAGAGAGCTAGTGTTCCAAACACCACAGGACTCGGGTGAAGTTAGAGGGATACTGTTCACTGGTGCACTTGATAAACAGCACAAACCAAGGAGCCACCGCTTTTGGTCAGAATATTTTAGCACAACAGCAGCCAACAGGTAACTGCAACAAATGGTTTCTGTTTGGGCATTTTCACACACGTGCATCTGCTCATATTTGACTCCCATCCCCACTGCCCTCTCTTGTCACTCCTGGCCCGACCTGCCCTGTTTCCCTTCCTCTCCCAATCAGGCCGAAGTGTGGATTCTGTTCTTCATTTTTTAAATGTGTTCTTTGATAATTGCATACATGTGTACAATATCTCTCAATCATATTCTTTCTGACTAACTCCTCCCTCTCTTTCTCCTACACCCTCGCCCACTCTCATCATGATATGTATATTTATATATTCACTAAGTCCACTTAGTGCTGGCTGTCTGCACGTGGTGTGAGGATACACGTGTGTATAACTCAACTTCAATTCACTTTTGGTCTGTGATCAACTTTGCGTCTCAGAAACAACATAAAACTTGAGGAAAAACTGATGCTCCTGAACTTAAAATGGGCTATGTGTTGACAAACCCAGTCACGAGTTGAAAATAATAGAAGTTAAAAATTTTGACTCATATAACTAGCATGTGTAATATCATACTTCGTCAAGCTTGTCTTAGCTGTGGTCAAAACACTTAAATACCCCATGCTTGAGCTAAGTTGTCTAATGCAAAACTTGATTCATAATAAGGAGCTGAGGATATGGGGGAGATCACTGAGTGGGTAAGAGCACTTACTGTGCAAGCATGAGCTAGGATCCCAGAAAGCAAATAAAAGGCTAAGAATGGCTGTCCACTCAGTATAACCCCAGAGCTGTGAGGGCCAGACAGTAGGACCACTGGAGTTTGCTGGCTACCCGCAGTAGTAGATTCAGTGAGAGACTATCTCAAAGGGCTAAGAGTGACAAAGCAGGATGCATGATGTCCTCCTCTGACTTCTTCCCATTTGTAAAGTGTGCACACCTACATGCACATGTACGCATAGACCACACACCCATACTCACACACTTAGATAGATGATAATGCTAGATAGATTATAGTTAGGAAATAGAGTTAGATGGAAGGAAGGAAGGAAGGAAGGAAGGAAGGAAGGAAGGAAGGAAGGAAGGAAGGAAGGAAGGAAGG
>CABHPR010148597.1:20332-42317 GCA_902168415.1 Peromyscus melanophrys
AGGAAGGAAGGAAGGAAGGAAGGAAGGAAGGAAGGAAGGAAGGAAGGGGAAAATCTTGAATTGTGATTGAAATCCGTAACTCCAAACCACTAGAAATGAGGTACACTGAAGATTATAGATGGCTTACCCTTATGCTCCAGTGGCTGACACAAGCTGTATTCACACAACCACCCCATGTCAAAGAGAGAGTATCAATCAAGCGCCACAAAAAAATCAATGTTCCAAGTTTGTATTCCAGTTTCTACTGGATTCGCACCGCTGTAACTTGAAAGTGTAAGTTGAAGACTCACATCAAATCGTTTTCTATCATAACTTTTCTTTGGCACATCTTGGGTCTACAGAGTCAGAGTTCATTCATTTGGTCAAAGGGTCAACCAAGGCTCATAAAAATAACAAAATCCATACCAGGATGCCTTAGATCTTCACAAACCAAAGCTCCTGAGGGGATTTCCTCCCACGACAGTCCTGCAGTTAGCTAAAGAGAGACTCTGGGCTACCCTACCCCCTCAATTGTTATCAGAAGTCCCATAACCAAACCCAAGATGCTCAAATGTAGGGACCCAGTGCACAAATAGCAATCTGTGCCTCTTCTCAATATTAGATTTTTGTAATATTGCTGGTCTGGCTAAAGTTACTTCCTTCTGGCTTTATTTCTGAGAGATGACTCCAGCTAGTAATGAGCCTTTTCCTTATACCCCTATTCTCAAGCAGCCATAATAATGGGTCCCAGGCACCAGGCTTGGGATTTTAAAAATAAATAAATAAACAACCCGGTTTCCTGTCTCCTTTCATGCTGGAAAGGGAATCTGTAAATTGTCAACTTAATTTTTCCTCTGGACTCACACCTATTTGCTGTAATAAGGATTTCCTCCTGGGTTTCACTGTGGAGTGTGGCAGAAAGGGGGATTTGGGGTTGGTGTTGCCATCCTTCTTGGAGCACATTTTCCTTCAGCAAGTCTGCTATCAATTCTGCTGGCTGAAATAGCATTTTAATATGTTATGTACTGGTCAAGAATATTCCGTTCAGCCGACTTTCACCTCTGCTGTGTTTCTGATGGTATTTACCACCCATTTTCCTCCTGTCTTAACCACACGTTTTATTTTTAATACAAATGCACACTGTGCTCTTTCAACTGTGTCTCTAGTTTTACCAAACATTAGTCTAAGATAAAAAGACAGAGCTGGGGAAAAGAAGGAAATGGTCTCCTCATGCCCAAAAGACAATTTTAATGAGTTTTATTCTACAGTTGGGGAGATGCTCTTGACCTCCTTGGCCTGGTAGGATGTGATTTCTTGACACTCAGAGTACCGCAAATGCATTTTCATCAGAGCTGTGTAAGGTGGCCGGCCAGCAAGGGGATTTCTCCAGCATTTAACAGAGCTGTCGATTTGCAACACAAAGTGGGGTTTTGTTTACCCTTCCCCTCTGTCCTGAGCATGGTATTATTCCAGAGGCATTTCGGCTTCTGCACAAACTGTCCGTGACCAGAGTACTTTCCAGCGTGTTTAGGATCATAATTGGGAAAAAAAACAAAGTATGCTTGTGGTAGAAGACAGCTAAAGGTCAGGTGTGACCCCGTGGGGCCCTTTCTGGGGTTTGCATAACACAGATATCTAAAGACCTTGTCGATTCTCCAAAGTTCCCAAGCCCTCCTCTGCCTTCTAGGGAATCTTTCCTCCCTGCCAGCGAGCCTCTGCTGCAGAAGTAAGCCTGACCAAATTGTCACTGAGCACTTAAGGTATGTCTTTCCTCTATGCTCATTTTTAAGATGGAGTCCATTATTGTAAAGATGGATACTGTAAACTGTTCCTTCTGTTACACCATAGCTCTGAGCAGAGAAATTTGTGTTTTCTGCCAAGGAAAAGAATAGCATTTATTTGATGGATGCTGAGCAAAGGGTATTCACAGTTCATGCTTCAGGGCTGAAGCCCTTCCCACATCAGGGAAATCATTTGTGCACTCTGACTTGTCCAACTGGGCACGTACACTATCTGGCCATCCTTCTGGCTGCATCTAGGTGTGGGCTGAGGTCGCCAACCACCTCCAGGTGCCCCCACCTCTTCTCAGCTCCTGAATTTGTTGACAAAGCAGGTCTGCTCTCCCTTTTCTGCCACTCTCCCCTGCAAACTTGAAACCAATGGTGTTTCTCACATCCGGCCCTCCTCCACCAAATTCCTGTCCAGCTTCCACATTTTCCCAGACCCTTCTAGAACATACCCACAAAACTGAGAGAACCGAAGAAGCTTAAGACTGTGGGTGGGTGGTAGCTTTCCAGGTATCCATACAGGCTCGTCCAAGTGTGTATCCTAAATAGATGAGAAATAATAAATTACCATTCATTGATACCCAGTTTATTGGTCTTATGTGTGAGTACTCTTATGCATAGGAGTCAGTGCATGTTTATGTGTATGTTTATGTATGTATACAGGCCAGACCTCAGGTGTGGATCTTCAAAAGCCATTCACCTTACTCACTGACCTGGAGTCTGCCATGTAGCACAGGCTGTCTGGCCAGTGAACTCCAGGGATCCACATGCCTCCAATCCCTAACACTGGGATTCCAAGAATCTACCACCATGCTAGGCAGTTTGATCTGGGTTCTAGAAATGAATGGGGGGGGGGGTCATTGTGCTTGTGAGCAAGTATTTCTTAGACTGAGCAGCCTGACCTTTAAGAGGGAATAACGACCTGTGCCTTGAAGCACTGCTGTGCGAACAAGGGAAGCCAAAGGTCAATGTGTGGTCCATAGAGAACACAAGTTAGATGGTGTTTCACGTTGTTCTAGAGAGAATCCCAGCTGGTGATGCTAGCAGGAACTTGCTCAGTAACTTCTGCCAAGTCATTCAAATTTTCTGTGAGTTCATGTACAAAATACGAAAAACAAAACACTCCATCCGCCCTTCCCTGAAGGATTACTGGAAGGATTAAATGAGATGTTCATTAAAACAGGAGTTTTGCAATGCAAAGAAAGCAAAAGTATTGCCAAGAAATAAAGTGTCATTATGCTTATGCTTACTCTTCGTAACTTTGAATTCTAGAAATTGTGCCTTTTAAAATATCATCTGCATTAACTAATCCTATCTGAAAATATAATTGTACCTTTTAATCACATGCAGACACCAGTCACAATGCTCTGGTTCTGGAAAAACTGGTGCTGTATTGTATCTTGAGTAGGTTTGCTCCCACAGCTGGAACAAAAAAGACATCACAGTGCCTTGGGCTACTCATAAAATGGTTGAAAATGTAATTATGTTGCTATTAGTCAAAGCCTTGGGTGAACCCCTGTGACTGGTTTCTGTTGCTCACTGAATCTCTGAAAGCACCCCGAGTTTTCAGATTTGTCATTTCTAATACTCATGGTGTATCACACAGCCTTGTTCCTAAGTCTTCTTACTGCTGGCCTCTTGACCCTCTTGACCATGCCCCAGCACGCACTCTACTGAACTCCACTGCCAAGGTCATCCGGGATGGAGAGTGGTAATAGACAAGCATTTCCAGTTTCTCACCCAAGCCTAGCTTCCTTCCCTGGGTGTAAGTTCTCAGGCTCCTGCTTAAGAGTTTGCTCCTAGTCTAGACTTTCTCTTTCGTACTCTGCCCTGTTCTTGGTTCTAGAGCTGTTTGTCATTACATACCAGAGTTTGCATCCTTTCTCTGGGGATTTGTCACAATTCCCCAGCTGAATTCCAATCTATCAGAATTTGGAACTACTCTTTCTGGCTATAAACGGCAACAGTCAGATCAGTCTGTTTCATTCTATATTATGGAATTTAAGAAATATGCTAGGAGACAGAGTCCAAGGTTTGAGTTGTGTGTGATCCTGCCTGTGCCTCTGTCTTAGCATTCCATCTCTCTGTACCTCCCTACCTCCCTCCTCAGGACATTCTGCTGCTGGTAGCCTATGAGGCAGTTCCTAGACCCAGACACCTGCAGAGAATAAATTCACCCAAGATCCAAACACAGCTTCCACGTGACAGCTTAGCTCATATGTCCTCCACTGATTAAATAACAGTAAGAAAGGAGTAGGAATTACTGATAAAATTTGAAGAGCAGTGAGACATTCTGAGTTGGAGAACCTGGAGGTGCTGCTGGCACATAACTGTATGGATTCCAGCACTGCCCTCCTTACTGTTGGAGGTCTCTTGGGGTAATGTGGGCCATAGAGTCCTCCACAGCCATTGGGTACTGTCAGGTGTGGCTGCTGGCTTCAGATAAGAGTTAGTCTCTGATGATGCTGAATGCTTCTCTCTACCTACCTGCATAGGCCAGTGCTGTTACTTAGGCTTTGCAACCCAATCTACTTTCAGAAGGTATTGCTGCTTTCCTGGGTACCATGGCATCAGGGGACACCCAGAATGCTTCAGCTGTATCCCATCACAAGATCTACAACACGCCTCTTGATTGAGCACTGTGGCCATGTCTGGACTGGGGGCACGGGGTGGGGGGGGGTCTCTTTGTACTACTTGCCCAGCATCTTGATTGATAAGGGTAAGAGTATCTGTGGCCACCCTTCCATTTCCTACACCTCTCATCAGGCACTTTCATTGGCTCAGTAGATAAAAGTAACAAAATGCTTGGGTTGATAAAGGGAAGAGTCTGAGATGGAAGGAAGCCCCTGTGTTTCTCTTCCTTTCTCTGTCTAGGTCTAACCACATAAAGTTTCAAACCTAGGATTCTCATGCCTTCTCTATTCAGATATCTGAGTAGAACCAGCTTTTCTGTCTTGTGGACATCATCCCAACCACATGGTTTTGATTCCAGCTTAAATTTATTGTGCTTAGTTCTTCTGGACTTTAGGATCCTTTTCTCCAGGAGACTGCTATCCCATTCACAGAAATTGACCTTGGCACACCCGAAAATCTGAGGATGGATAGACAGAGCTGCAGGAACCTCATCTCTGCTTGGGATCTTGCCACACAATCAGAATTAAAGAGAGATAACTGGATTAGACATTATACTAAAATTTTAAATTAAGCAGGATTTCTCTCTCATCATAAAATGATCAAAAATCACTACTCTTTGGCAAGCTCATTACGTAGTCAACGAGGATTACATTTTGAGACCATTTTCTCATAAAGAAGAGACTAATATTCTTTGGTAGATCTGCCAGACATTTGAGTAGTTTGAAACTGGGTTTGTTTCTAATGCCAACCCAATACAGAGCTGATAGGCTCATTGATGATGGCAGGTTGATGAGGCTGGGACAAGGAAGCAGGGAAGGGCTGAAGTCCGAGCACCGCAGTGGAATGCTGTGAAAGTGAAATGTTGGTATTGCTAAAGGCATTGTCCTAAACTGTTTCTCCCAGAATCCCCTGGAAGAACTGACAACTGCCTGGCCTTTACAAAATGAAATTGACATTTACAGGCTGAGACTTAACAGAAACTGAAGGGAGGGGTACAGATGCTGTAGGCAAAGCCAGGGCCTAGTTCCCTGCATCCAAGAAAGCAGGCCCATAACTCTGTGTGAGTAATGGGTCAATATCCAATATCTCCAAATCAAAAGCTGAAGGCTTCTTGAGTCAGCAGAGACGGAGCCTCCTTCAGGGGGTAAGAATCCAGCAACAGCCTTTCAGAGGAAGGAGAATTGCCAGTAGCCTTTAATCTATGGAAACCATAGGCAACCCAAACATGACATATAACTTCTACATCAATTAGCACCCTCACGTTTAAAGGGTTATTTAACAATACTCTTGGGAAAGATGCTGTAGTTCAAACCCTGCCCATTTGGATTCAGAGGCAGAATTTGTTTTTCTAGGTCAGGTGGGCAGGGGCTCTCGGAAGCAGGCTCTTTTTTAGACCTGTTTTCACATTGACTGAGGATCAGTGTGTCTGTATTCTTCCTTCTTCCTTTCCTCAGGCTGTGCAGATCTTGTTCGAACTGAGAAGTAGCATGTCTGGGTACTGTGCTTCCTGCATTCTTTTTTTTTTTTCAACAGTGATGAGCCTGCTAAAGATATAAATAAAGCAAACTCAGCTTTAAAATGAATTTGTAATAGGTGATTGATTATCTAATTAAAAGAAATTAAATAATATTTATATTTTTACCGGCTAGGAATAAAATGTAAACCAGTGAGAGAAAAAAATAAAATTCAAGTACATGTGGTACTGTCATACTTTATGTGAATGTTAAATTGAAGATATAGAAAACAATTTTAATATTTTCATTTCTTAGGTTGTTCATACAATATATTTTGATTAGACTCTTTCCCCTCCCCCATACTCATACCCTCCACCCAACTTCATGTTCCTTCTTTCTCTGAAAAAGACAAGCAACAGAAAAGCACAAAAATAACTTTGAAAACTAAACTGAGGATGTAGACAAGATTGACAGTGGTCCTTCCCTCAGATACTGAGGATGAAGGACAAGAATCAGGGCTAAATAAGCTGCATCTCACCATTCTAACATATTGAAAAGAAGAATTAAAACTCATAATACATTTGTGTAATTACACAGAAGGAAAAAAATGATATAGCCTTCTTTTTGTAATCTTTCTTAAACCCTAAGAGAAAAAAAATGTTGATTTTAGGTCATTATTATTCCTTTACATTTTTTAAAACATCTTATCACATTTATTTATTTTATGAGGGTGGCATGTGTGTATGTGAGTGTGTGTGTGTGTGTGTCTGTGTGTCTGTGTGTCTGTGTGTCTGTGTGTGTCTGTGTCTATGTCTGTGTCTGTGTGTGTCTGCATCTGTCTGTCTATCTGTCTGTCTGTCTGTGTGTCTGTCTGTGCAGACGTGTCTGTGCAGGCACATGTGCACACACACACATGCTAACACATGCCATGCTGTGGCATGTAGAGGTCAAAAGAATCAGTTCTTTTCTTTTCTCACCTTCAGCCATGTGGTCTCTGTGGATCCAGGCAATCGAACTCTAATAATGGGGTTTGGCAACAGTCACCCTGCCCGCTGAGCCATCTCTCCAGCCCACTATACATTTTACCTCTTTGTCTTGTTATGGTTGTTGGTTGGGACTGTGGGGTTCTTATTTTTCAAATGCTGTGGGTTGAACCTTGGCCTGAGCAAATGTTCTTCTGGTCAAGAAGTACCTAAGCCTGAAACCACCTCCCAGGTGGAAGTTCCTTTTATTACATATTTTTCATTTACTTTGATGTCATAGTTTTGAGAAATTATTTTTAAATATTTTTGCATGTTATAAATATAAGAAAATAAAAATAACTCAAAATTATATATCATTCTCCACTTACAAAGACTTTCCCACAACATTTTGTTTTGTTTTACTTTGGTAAGCATTTATTTTATTTATTACTATTCACTTTAGAAGGTGCTAAGGTTGATGTTCCTTTATGCATTTGCAAAAGAGAAAACTGAGTCCCCAAAGATGAAATACATTCTTCTAAACCACAGCAAGATGTAAGGACTAATAGTAGAGTTCAGGTCTGTCCTTTCTGAGCTGTCCATCCATCTGTTCATTCTCTCAATGAACATATATTAAGCACCTACCACAGATGTGGAGTATTTTGGATTGTTTTGTGCCTCTGGTAACTGTGCTTCTGTAACTCCTCATCCTGTTTTTATAAGCCACGGTTATAGACTCAATCACCCACCATTGCCTTATTCTGCCCTTCACTTGCTCAATTAATGGTAAAGTCCTTATGAAGTTCCAGAATTCTAAGAACCATTTTTTTTTCAAATTCCAAAAGTATATTTAAAGAAAGTCAGTCTTTCTTACTTGACCAGTTTCTGATAAATAATCTACAGAGATGAAAGCCTAAATAGAAAATATTATCCCATAGACTTCCAGCTATAATAAAGAGCTAGAACTTTACACCATATAAGTGCCCTGTGTCTGCGGCCTAAAGAAGACACTGGAGTCTCACAACTGAGTGGAAGCTTCAAGAACATCCTCAGTGCCTGACTTATACTACAACTGCTCTAAGCTTCTGAGTGTGATCCCTACTTAGAACTTGTTACATACTACTAAAACACAAGTCTTAAAAGGCCTCTGCTTTAAAGAACACAAAATTATCACTGCCAATTGTTATGATCCTGTTACATGCAATGTATTGGAGGATATTATAGATAAGCAAAGTAAAGCGTGTAGGCACCCTCTGCCTTCTCAATGCAAGTTGCACCTTACAGGTTACATGCCATCTCATTTGGGCCTCATAGTCTAGCATGACAATCACACACTTGAGTTCTAAATAAAACATTCCAAATATAAATTTCCTGGCTCTAGTATTTTTCAGCTGTGTGACCACAGGGAATTACCCCAGTCTCACAAAGCTTGGATCTGTCCCTTTGTGCAAACAATGATCATGGGGTTCTGGGAAGACTGAAAGACAATTCATGTAAAGCATCTAGCAATGTCTGACACAGAGAGAGATTCTGTCCACAAATGCCAGATGTTCCTATAGTCATTTTGTAACTCCCCTGTCAGATAGATAAGACCTCTATTATTTATACATTAAAGAAAAAAGAAGGGAACAGAGCTGAGAGAAATTGTGTTGTTTGTAAATGGTGGTAGGCCTAGTAAGGACATTAATTAACAGCCATTCTTACTGGTCCAGTGCAGCCCCATATCACACCATCCGTCTACTCACCAAGGAAACAAGAAACTAAGATATAAGAAAATTGAAAGGAAAATGACTGTTGCCCCTGGAGGAGCTTACTTTAAGAACATCTGACCTGCTTCTTGCCTACAAGTGGACATATATTTGAAATTAGGAATTAGGCTTAGTTTTTATTCGAGGCTAGTTTTCACACAAAAACTTATGATTATGTATTCTTATTTGCAAACAATACAATCCTATGCATAAGAGACCCTAAAGACCATACCAAAAAAACGTTTAGGACTGATTAAACACTTGCAGTAAAATTGGAGGATGCAAATCAACATACAAGGATTATTGACCTCCCAAGAAAGACACAGGAAAATAATCCCATTCACAACAACTCAAAAAACTATTTAATTTAAATAGAATTTATTTAAATGGCAGAACTACATTATCACAGACATGAGATGGGTGAACTACAGAAAAGATCAAAACATGACCTTCTATATTAATTATGAGAATGTAAATTTTAAAACTGTTAAGGCAAGAAAGGCATGTTAGATGTTTTAGAATTAGATAATAGACATTCAGCTGGAAAAATACCTTTGAATAAACCTAACTAAGGAAGTGGGAGATGTCTACAGTGAAAATGTTGAAACACTGAAGAAAGGAAGAAATTAAAGAAGACACTAGAAGACAGAAAATCTTCCCATGCTCTTGGATCAGTAGAATTAATATTGTGAAAATGTCTCTTATCAAAAACTATCCTCAGATCCAGTGTCATCCCCATCACAATTCCAATGGCATGCTTCACGTAAATAGAAAAAAATCCTAAAATTTTTATGAATTTAGCACAAAAGGCACCAGATAGTGAAGTGTGATCCTAATTAGTCTTATCAGTAAAAACCAAGAGTCAAATATCGGGGTAATAACCTGAAAGATCAGAGAAGCAGAGCAGCAGCCACTAGAGACTTCTTATCTCTACAAATCCTGAGACTGAAATGGGGGCCGAGATCCTGTCTCAACCTGACTTATATCCCTGTCTCTACCTCCCATGTGCCGGGATTAAAGGCATGTGCCACCACTGCCTGGCCTCTATGGCTAACTAGTGGCTAACTCCACCCTCTGATCTCCAGGCAAGCTTTCTTTGTCAGAACACAAACAAAATGTCACACAACAAGATAGATAGAGGCTGGATTGAGGAGAAAAACTAGGAAGGCATCCTCAGACCCGAATGCATGGTGCACTAGAGAGTCCAGTGACAAAAACAGACATGATGTTAATGGACAGAACAGCGGAACCAGATGGAAACACACACAGCTACAGTCTCCTTTTTTTTTTTTTTTTTACAAAGTTGTCCAAAACTGAAACAAGAGCCTTGAAAACAAATGGTGCTGGGAAAACTGGCTATCAGCAGACAAAAGAATGAAATTCCACTCCTGTCTCTCAACCCCTTACAAAAATCAATTCTAAAAGGATCTAAACTACTAGTATAAGACCTGAAACTTTTAAACTATTTGAGAAAAAGTAGGAACAGTCTTTAAGATGGAGACATAGACACAGAGTTTCTGAAGAGGACCCAAATAGCTTAGGAAATAAGATTAACAATTAATAAACGGGGTTATATAAAATTAATAAGCACAGCAAAGGAAACGGCCAATCAAGTGAAGGAATAGATGATAGAATGGGAGAAAATCTTTGCTAACTACATATCTGAGAGAGGATTAATATCAAGACTATGTTAAGAACGCTAAAAAACTAAATTCCAAGAAATCAGACAACCCAATTATTAAACGGATTAATAATGAGAAAGATGAACTACAAATAAACATTTAAAAAAAATGGTCCACCTCACTGGCCATTAGAGAAATGCAAATGAAAACCACCCTGAGATTCCATGTCACCGCAGTCAGAATGAAGAACATTAAGATAACAAGTAACAAATTCTGGGAAGAATGTGAAGAAAGGGAACCATTGTATACTTCTAGTGGGAAACTCTAGTGAAAAGGCCACTGAGGAAACCAGTAGGGAGGTTTATCAATAAAATTAGAATTACTGTGTGTCCAAGCTATACCACTCCTGAGCTCACACCTGAAGGTATATGATGATATCTGTCAGGAAAGGAGAGGATATGAAGAAAATGTAGCACATAATTGAAATTTATTCAGCCATAAAGATGTTATACCAGTTGCAGGAAAATGGATGCAGCTGGAAATTGTCTTATTAAGCAAATTAATTTAGACATTATCTCTCATTTGTGGATCCTAGATCACACACCCATATTAGAGCTCTCTGGAGTAACAGAACTTATAAAATGAATCACTCTACGTATATAGAAAAGGGATTTATTAGAATGACTTACAGGCTGTGGTCCAGATAATCCAACAACAACTGCCCATGAACAGAAGGTCCAAGAATCCTGTTCAGCCCACAAGGTTGAATGTCTCAGCTGGTCTTCAGTACATGCCAGAATCCAAAAGAAGTAAGTTCTAATACCGGTGAAGGAATGAGGGTGCTAACAAGGGGAGAGCAAGCAGGCAGAGAGAAGCTTCCTGCGTTTGTGGACTTATATAGGCTCCCAGCAAAAGAGGTGGTCTAGATTAGAAGTGGGCTTTCCCACCTCAAAGATCCAGATTAGGAGTGGAAATCCCCACTTCGAATTGAGCAAAAATCCCTCACAGTTGTCCCCCTCTATTTTGGGGCTTTAGTTAATTCTAGATGTCATCAAGTTGACAACAAGAACAGATATCACAAGTTCACCACCACTTGTCAACTTGACACACAATCGTATCTCCTAATGCTGTGATTAATTTGCAAATGGAAATCATAGCCAGGTCATACTCATATCTAAACATAGTATAACTATCTCTTGTATGACTGCATAAAATTGTGTGTGTGTGTGTGTGTGTGTGTGTGTGTGTGTGTGAGAGAGAGAGAGAGAGAGAGAGAGAGAGAGAGAGAGAGAGAGAGAGAGAGATGAAATTATATAAACAGATCTCTAGAAAATGAAGAATAAACTAGGAAGGGTAATGTGAAAGAAAAAGAAACATACCCCTAGGGGGAGGTCAAGGTACATTATATACTTATGCAAAAATGCCCTTATGGAGCCTGTTACTGTGTACAGTGAATGCAGGTCAATAGAAATGATCATGGGCTTTTTAACACCACCCTGTGCTGGCGTTTTTTTCTGTGTATAGTCAAGATTGGTCTTCAGCCCACCAGTATCAATCCTCTTACATCAGTCCCAGGCATGTGCCATCATGTCTGACCACAGACATATATTCAAAGTATAAACATTTTTCATTAATGTACTCAGAAGAATCATGAATGAAGCAAAATGTATGCCCAGGTCCATGACAATAATCTAGGTCTTGTCACCACACTTAGCATCAGAATAAAAAAATATTGTGATAGTCTAATAGATTCCATCTAAGGCAATTCTCAGTAATTTGCAAGGGCCTAGTGCTTCACCTGGCTGGAAGACCACACATTGCCCATAGGTATCCAGCCATGGCTTAAATGGCCAGCAGACAGACATTGGCAGCATCCACCTCATCCTGGCTTTACTGCTACTCAGAGGAAGAGAAATGAGGTCAGAAATATGAGGTCTTCCAGATTTAAAGGGCCTGTGACAACAGATAATGTGTGGCAAGAGCACAGTCCCTGTAGGCATTTCCCAAGACAGCGACAAATGACACTGGAAAGGAAGAGCTGAAATGTACAGGATCATTCCGGAAGTTAGAGATGTCAAGAATGTGGAGTCATTCCCAAGTTAAGTTTCAGGTAATAACTAAAGCCAGCTCAGGAGAGAAATAACATGAGCTTTAAATAAGTGGTCAGGGCATGACAGGGGGGCCACATGAGCTTTGGGTAAGTGCTCAGGGCATGACAAGGGGGCCACCCAAGCCAAGAGAATCACACATCATAATCATGCACCTTGGATGTCAGACCTGAGGCTATAAGATTAATGTTTTTCCTGATGCATTTTTCTAGCGTTATTCTAATCCTTTCTTTCTGTTCCCATGTTCCTCCCTCTTGTAATGGAAATGCTTACTAGGTGGCATTGTGTGTAGGAAGTATGTCATATATTTTTTTCTTATTTTACAAAGGCTCATGGCTAAGAGTTTCAGGAAACTTTGAACTTGGACTTTTGAAGGATGTTGACACTTTAGGAACTCTTTGAGGTTGTTGGCCAAATGCATTTTTCAATATGAAATGTTGATGAGCCTTTTGATGGGGCAGGGAGTGGGATCCAATGGCTTGAACACAAAATGGCTTATATCCTGAAGGCTGGTTGTGAGCTGATAGATTTTTAGAAGGTAATTAGATCCAGAGAGCATTGGTTTAACCAATCAATGTGTTAATTCTTTAGCAGACTTAAAACATGACACCATTTTCAGGAGGTAACGAAACAGAAGAGGTGAGGGTTTGTTTGGAGAAAGTAAGCTACAAGGGATTTAACTTCTTTCTTCTCCTTCCCCGACTCCAACCTTTGGATCCACGCTCTTCTACTACCATGATATTCTGCCCTATAACAGGCCCAGAAGCACAGAATCAGAGACCATGGACTGATAGCTCTAAATCTGTGAGCTAAAGGACTTTTTTTTTCTCTTTAAAGCTGTTCTCTAAGATATTTCAGCCACAGTGACACAAAAAGTAAAACAATAGAGTCTCCAAAGGCTACTTGAATATTTTCATTTGAATGTGTCTCAATTTTGTTTGCCCTCTTCCCCACTGGATTAGTTTCCCGTCCCCCTCCTCACTGCTTCTGCAGAGCTGTGTGGGCAGCTCACCTCTCGGAAATAGCTGACAGCGTGAGCATGTCTTTAAAAATGTTCTTTTGTTTTAATTCCTTCTTCCCATAGCTGCTCCAGCTTGTATAAGACGACTTAATTAATGGGATTATAATCTCTTTGAGGTGAGTGCCCAGACCCACTCCCTCAATCTACAAAACTCCAATCCCAACTGATGTATTGTCATTTCAAGCTAATATAAAATTTTCATTTTGTTTTGTATCTTATTTTATTTATTTAAAACCTATTGATCACTCATTCAGCATGTAGTAGGCCTCAGATAATTATCCAGATACCAGTTTCTCAATGAACATATATGGAAGTAGTCAGTGAATGGATATTTAGCAAATGAAAGTCATCTTTTCCTCTCCAGTTGCAACATTCACCCTCAATGCACACTTCCAGGACTGGACGTTTTCACTGGTAGCTGAAGGGGGCAGGCAAAGTTCTGAGAACAAAATGATTTCACAGGAAAGAGGTGAGCTTACCTCAAAGAATGTCTATGTAGCTCTCACCTGCACCTCATCCAAAGGAAGAAGAAAGCCCCTCCACTCTCAAACTTCACCTTCTTGGTCTGACAGTCAGTCAATGCTTTGCCATACCACATTCATTGTTTTGGGGTGTGTGTTGTTTTTTGTTTTGTTTTGTTTTTTTACTGCATGGCCTGGAAACGCTATAATCAGTTTTGGATACTCCTCTCCCAGAATTGAGAAGCTGGTGGCCGGTTTGTTTTTTGCTTATTTGTTTGTTTTTTGCACGACTTGGACATTTACAGATGTGGATCTAGATGTGAGGAAGAAAAAAAAAGCAATTTATAGAGACATTTCCAAGTCTGAGAGGCCTAAATATCCCATTCTTAGTTCTGTAATTAGCAGCTTTGAAAGTATCTGATTAGAATTTTATTTATAAGCATACAAAAAAAGAAGGTGAAATACGTGTCTGTACAATTCTTCTCCAAATGGGACAAAGCTGAAAGGCAGGCAATAACTGCCTTCAAATAAATAAAAAGCTATTTCTGGAAAATTCCGAAAAAAATCAAACACTCTAACTCTCACATTGAAAATAATTTTCTGAGTTACAAGATTTGGGGGAAAAGTCACAAGCTCTCCTTCAATTCCTTTACATATTATACCAACTGGCAGATATTTTAATGCCAAGGACTCTTAGAAACCTGCCAATCGGTAGTGTGACTGGAGGACAGTACTTCAGGGTCACAGAACCTGTTTGCCAGAATCACAGATTCCTAATTGCCATCCTTCTGATTGCCTTTCAGAGCAGATTCAGCAGGTACCAGTCAACCTAGAACAAAAGCTTTCTGTTCACATGAAGGATTGAAGGATGAGAACTTCATTGTCCATGGTCAATGTGGCTCCAAGGAAACTCTCATATACACAAGTTCTTACTTTTAAATAAATGATCGACTACCTTTGAACTTTGACAGGTGCTTGTAGTTAGTGTGCAGCTAATTAAAACTTTAAGACGTGGCTTTATGTTTTGACATATCCCTGAAATATGCCCACCACATTCTCACCCATAGAAAAATGTTTCCAAAGCACTAAAATTTAAAGCATCATGTTCAGAAACACCCAAGTCAATGTTTCTACTAGGAAAGCTACCATGTGATTCACGCCGTAGACATTAATACATTAACATAACAAGTACCTAAAAGAATGAAGAGACAAAGAACCCATTTATGGAAGTGCGGAATCAGAAGCCTATGTGTGCCACCTGAAGGACAAACATAAGAGGGTCATGAAGATAGTGCCTCATAATATCAGGTTACAACTGAGGAGATTGTACAGCTTAGCAACATAAAAGAAATGAAGGAAAGGAGGTACCTATTTCACTATTTGAATTATGTTTTTCTTTGGATAGTCTCCAAAGAAAGCATAAGCCAAAAAACTTAGTGACTCATTCAGAAATTATTTATCAGATTTTTTTTGTAGGTTGTGTTAATTGTGTAAGAGTTATAAAGGCTATTTGCTAGGTATGAAGAATTCTCAGTACTCTCATGGCCTAATGGAGAAGATGGCTTAGGTACACAAATAGCCCTAGGAAGATGACAGGTAATATCACACTAGAGGCACTGGATGAGCAAAATCTTAGCCTTAAAGACATGCATTCAAGAGACAGGCATGCGGTGCTATTACTACTGAAAGTCTTCACTGTGAAGATAACACTAACTAAATCAGAATCCACCCTTGGAGGAAAGATTGGCCTCAATAGTTATAAACCAGAGATCATACATACTGCAAGGACAAAGGACAGATAAACAATGTATGTTTGCTATGCATGCAGTCCCATTAACTTTAATAAAGCAAAAGGGTGAGAACTCAAGAAGTTGTAAGGTTTTGACCCATGGCCTTGGATCTTATCTTTCATCCATTTTTGAGGCACCAAAAAATTAAGAGAAAACTCTTAAAGGATCCATTTCACAGAAGTTACAGAGGAAGTGAGGTCCAGATTCAAGGCTTTAATCTTACCACATTCTGTGAGTGGCTTCAGCCAATCCAGTGGCAAACTGGTTTCTATACCTGTAAAACTGGCAGAATTTTTACTACTAGTTTATTAAGTTTATGAAAACTAAATGAAATTTCAAAAGCCTACACATGCCCACACAAATTATTATGTTACCCTAATTATTATGGGATGAGATCACCTGCCTGGTAGATACCATCCAATATCAGAGTAGAACACAGACTCAGAGATTTTCTTTAATAGACTTTATATACTGAAAAAAATAAGATATTCCTAAAATTAGAAATCAAGACATCATATATCTGTGAAGTGTGCCTGGTTCTAATGCACCCATATCCACTGTGCTACCTTCCAAGTAATAGAAAAGTAGTACAAGGACTGGAAAGGGTGGCCAGGCTTCCAAGAGGACAGAATGTAACCGCGTTCAGGCAGACAAAGTGCTAAAAATGCTTTCAGAAACACTAACCAAGAGATATTTTCTGGGGCTGGAGAGATAGCTCAGCAGAGAGGAGTCCTTGCTCCTCTTTCAGGAGACATTTCAGCTCCCAGACTTATCTGACAGCTCACAACATCCTGTAACTCCAGCTCCAGGGCAGTGAACAACATCTCCTGGTCTCTGAAGGCATATACACACTTGCTTGCATACATATAGGCAGATACACAAACATACACAATTAAAAAAAAACAGTTTTTAAATCTTATTAAAACAACATTTGTGCAGCACAAAAATGCTGTATAATGCATTGTGATTTCCTTTAACATGCTTTGAGGGTCTTACATGAAGCTCCCAAAATCCTCAATGACAACCTAAGTATGTAAAAGATACATTGGATGTTGATAACTGAGACAACGTCAAGCTTATTAAAAGAATATTCCACGGGGTAGGATTAACAATATTTTCAATTTTGATGTGAATATCTCACTCGCCTTACTTTGCTTCAGTACAACTCTTCCTAATGAAGACAGTTGTGTGTAGACTTCTCATCCATCTTCACAACCAATGAGAGGCCAGGATCACAGTCAAGGAAGGCTTCAGGAGACAATGCAATATTTAACTCACTGAAAGTCTCCATGCTTCATTTATTGATAATTTTATCTTTGAACTTACATTCTGCATATCTTTCCCATGAGATAGTGGAACATAATCATGAATCTAGGAGATAAAGAGAGGAAAAAGAATAGCTTTATGTTTATTACCTTGCATGAGCACATTTTTGACCAAATACATATAAGCAGACACATAAGCATAAACAACATTAAAACAAAAACGGGTTTTTTAAATCTTATTAAAGAAATATTTCTTGTACATTTGCTCAGAATTTCCTTGTAGAGGCTTAAACAGCACACCCAACAAAATGGCTGACCTGGTCAACAATGCTCTCATCTCCCATGAGACCTTGTTTTCTGCCTATTCTTCTAGAGTTGAGATACTTTGTTGCCATACAGTTCAAGCTTTATCATCTTTTGAATATGTTGCAAATTCTGCTAGAGTAGGTGTGAAATCATCATGCAAGGTGCATGAACACTGTTAACTTTCTGCTTCAGTCTATAATGAACAAGGAATCCCTAAAGAAATCAAACGTGGCCTGCTTTCCAAAGTAATTCTTGGAATTAAAAGCCAAAGAAATATTAGGTAACATGTAGAAATTAAAACTAAAATAAAAAAAGGTAAATTATGATTCCGAAATGTCCAATTGGCGTTATCTAATTTCTATCATGGGACTGACTATATTTGAATTTCTCTTTTATTTTTCAGGACCTCTGGTACCTCCTGGTTTGGTTGAAATGAACACAGGGACACATGCATAATAACAGCAAACACATTTGTTACATTCATGGTCTAAGGGTATTGATGTTCTGTTTGGAAGAAAGTCAGACAATACATAAAAGCTTTAGGGAAAAGTTTCTTTGCATAACAAAGGAGCTAATGCATCAAGTTATGGTTTGTTAATGGCATTCAATTAACACATAACTGTTGTTAGTTGATTAAAAATTAACTGTGAATAACCATTTAGCATTTAGCACTTACAAATGTTCCTTGATTTATTAAAATGTAGGAGCAAAGGAGTCTAGGGAGAAGTGAGAGATATTTGGCTAGATTTTTAATGGAAATTGTAGACACATTGTAAAATATCTCTTCCTGGTAAATATACACTCAGAAATTCATCTTCATGGTTTAACCACTCATGAAGAATTTTGCAGATCTCTTATTTTAAAAGGACTGGAGAAATAAGTATCTGCCAGGGAGAGAATTCCCATCAGTCTTCTTGTTCCTCTTCTACAGATGGCAACCACACTATGATATCTACCATTCTTCTATTGCTCCATTCTATACACGCCCCAAGGAGCCTCAGAATCATAGAAACTAAGATGTAATAGACTAAATAGGTCATCTATTCCAATAGAAATTTTTGCCAGATTTATATGAGACTTCTTGAATTTACAATACAACCCACTTCTGAGGGGGTCCAAATGCTGCACAGAAAATTGGCTTTTTCCCCAGATATCCTTTAGAGTAATGCATTATGTTCCGCTATTAATCACACTCTTCTCCTGTGAAGATAATACACCAGCAGAATGTACACACTGAATTGCTTTTTCAATGAAAGGATTAGACTTGCAGTGATCCATTTCCAGACACTCATCAGCACACCCAAACCAATGGCTACATTTGTAAAACACCAACAGATGTCTCAGGAATAATCCACAGCCTTTGGAAGATAACGTTCAACATTTTGACCTCTTTAAGATAATAGTTTGGCTGGGGTGATAGTTCAGTCAGTAAAGTGTTTCCCTTGCAAGCATGAGGCCCTGAGATTGATCCCTAGAACTCACACACACATAGAAAAAAAAAAGCAGGCTGTGGTGATATCCTCTTGTAATCTTAGCACTGTGAAGGTGGAAGATGGGGAGATCCCTGGGAGTCCTCCAGACAAAAGATTAGTTCCAGATCAATGAGAGACTGTGTCTTTAAAATCAAGGTGAACAGCACTCAGGGAATAAAAGCTGAGATGGTCCTCTGCCTTCATGTATACCTACATAGATGTTTGTATATTCACATGAATGTGAACATGTATGCACATGCAAAATAGAATAAAGTCGTATCTAAATAGCCAACTACAGATGCATTACTAGATTACTCCAAAATACTTCAACTTATTTTTGAATACCACCAATGTGTAAGGAATAGTCAAGAAAAAAAAGCAATTTGAGACAGAATTCGAAGCACAGAGGGTACACATTCTTATGTAAAGGGGAAAACATTAAATTCATGAGAACATAGTCTACTAGGCATTGTGACTGTCTTCTTTTGTCACCTGCCTTCTCCTTTTCTTGTTTCTATAGGTAATATTCTCTCTCTCTCTCTCTGGTTTGTATGGAACTGACTCCACAGTAGCTCCTGTCCTTAAACACAGCAGTGAGTCCAGAAATGATCAAAGGACTGGGTTTGATAAATTAGAGTGTTCTCAGGATTTTCATGCTGGATGTCTTTAAAAGAATCACATTCTGTCACCAGGAAGTGCTAATCAGAAAGCATAAGACAACCTGCCCAACACTAGGAGAAAGTCTGAGGAAAAGGACCGAGTGAGAAAAACAGACAGTATCATTAAACCATGAAACAGCTGCTCCCAAAGTTATGTCCATATTTTATATGTATCTATTCTGTAACTTCTGCAGTTTGAGCTATGATCCCATCAATTATAACTGCAAGAGACCTAATATGTACCTATCCGAGGATGAACACAGTTGTTAAGAGTTGGTATCATGTGAGATCAAAATTCAATAAAATATTGTCCAAGGAAGTGGGATATTGAACTATAATATTAAGAATTATGGGGCATAGAAAGAAGAGAGGAAATTCCCAGGAAAGTGGCCTCAAAGAAAGGCTGAAAAGCTTTAGCTAATTGTGTGTGTTGTAAAAGGTCAACTCTGAATGAAGCTGAGTCTATACACAGGACAGAAAGTAGGAAAGAAAACACAAAAGTAAGACTATTCTTAGTACATGTGGAATGTGATTCAGAGTAGAAGGAGAAGTAATGGTTTTTAATGAGCTTGTGGGGAAAAGGTGTGGGCAACTGATGAGGCACTTGCCACCAAGCTTGACAAACTGAGTTGGATGCTCACAGAACCCACATGATGGAAGGAGAGAACCAACTCTCACAGTTGTCCTCTGACCTCTACACACACGGTGGTACACCCCATAGACATACACACACACACACACACACACACACACACACACACACACACACACATACACACAATTATGAATAAACATATACATACACACAAAGACACATAAATGTATACATATGCAGTCATGCATACACAGACACACAGACACACATGAGTGCACACACTCACACAGAAAGAGAAAGAGAGAGAATGATGTACTGACCACTCCCCATTGTCTTTACTGCCAAGCAACAATACAAATGAGGTCCATTCATACAAGCTTCACCATGGCTTCTCATTCCCCCAAAGAGTCTCCTAGGCATAAGCAAAAAGAAAGCGTCCCAGTGGCACCGGCACGGTATGAGTACTTGACTCCTGTACAGACTCCAGCAACCAGGGCACCTACTACACATTTTTCATGATGACATAATCCTGTTAGAAAGACCAATAGAATTGACTTCACTTATAGATTGCAATTTTTCTCCTCTCTTACTCTCTTATCTCTGGAAAATAATTCAATTAGATGCTCTTTTTTCTTCTCCCTTACACCATTTTTCGTCTATATCTCCTAGTCCATGTCCTAATTTTATCTTGACCTAATATGCTGTTGAAAGAGTGACACAAGAAAAAAAATCCAGTAGTTTCTCCCACTGTATCTGAAAAGTTTCTTTGTCCTTGTTTAAGAGATGGAAAATACAAGTAAAATGTTGAGGGAATTACCTATTCATTCTTATTGTTTGGAAGTCTTGGTAAGATACTTGAAGTAACTTATGAGGGTGGATATTTCAAGCCATGTTGACAGGAGCAGACCGACCTCCAAGGATACAGATTTACATGCACATAGGACTTAGGTATACAGATGTGGGTGTTGGTGAAGGCAGAATTAGATAAAATACCTTTGTTCTAAGCTCACCAAGGTTTTGTTTCATTTAATCTCCTTTCTCCATGGCATATGCTCAAAAGCACACTCTTTTTTGTTCTGTAGGAACTGAAAAAATAATCTGTTCTTTCATTAGACTGAAATTCCTCATGAACACGGAACACTTCGTGTTGGACAACTGCATGACAACATCAGAAAATAAAGTCATTTCAACTATTTCTTAATGCAGCTAGAGAAAAGCAAAGGTTCTGCTTCATCTGACAGGAAGAAAGACAATTGTGAAACCGCTTTCTATGGGTGCCATTTTTATGTTTGTTTGCACTTCATAATAGACGTATAGTGAGTACATGGGCCAGCAAAAGGAGCCACAGTCCTGTAGTAAATGTGGCACTTCAGTTGGGGGGTGGAATCCAGTTTTTACCATTTCTGAACACATAAGATTTATTAATTTGGTTAATCTACATGGATTGAATAGAGTGTTCTGCATCATAATGGCACATGTGTCTATGTATCTCAGAGCTAGATCATGAGCTGATGAAAGAATTGTGTCTTTCCCTTTTTATATAGCAGAACCCAAAGCAACAAAAGAAATATTGTTAACAGTTAATGGATTGATGTTAAGGTGAGTATACACTGTAATGCATCCGAATTCAATCAAATATATTTCATCAACTGTACTGCAGTTTTTACAATAACGTTTAAGGAGATGCTAGATCAAGAGGAGCCTTCAGAGACTGTAAATGACGAGAGAATGAAATCAAAGAGAAGTAAAGGCACCGTGGCCATCTCTTGCCGTGATATATTTTAGCTAGGGGATGTTTCCCACCGTCTTTAAAGCTGAACTACTTCTTGGTCACTAAGACTTGGCTGTGAAGCCATAACCCCCAGAATAAGTTAAATGTTATTCTTTGTCTGTGGTTGCAGGTTTCCCACCAAGGACCCCATGTTCATTCTCCATGGTGTGGGAATCACTGGACTTAAGACCACAGAGCAACATTGGACTCTTGCTTCATGATCTTATCTACAATTTACATTCTGCGTTGCCCTCTTCTTCATTCAGTGAAGGCTGAGTGAGCACCTGCAGTGTGAACATGTCCACATCTGGAGAGTAACCAACATGTCATCTCAAAATGAGCACAAAAAAG
>CABHPR010148598.1:3900-14498 GCA_902168415.1 Peromyscus melanophrys
GAGAGAGAGAGAGAGAGAGAGAGAGAGAGAGAGAGAGAGAGAGAATAACAAAAAAAAGTCGAATTCAAGGAGAAAAATTTGTAATGGATATCCAATATGTTACATGGAAATTTTATTTTCTTATAGTGAGAACCCAGAATTTTCTAGTGAAAGAATGTCTTTCTCTTAGGTGTTGCTCTTGTTGTAAATTTCCATTTTAACACAGGTCCTGGGATTTATGGAGCAAACAGGATGAAACAAAAGTGAAAAGGCAGAGTGAGATACTGTCTTTTGATGTTCTTTCTTCATTTTAAGAAGACAGGGCCGGGCGGTGGTGGCGCACGCCTTTAATCCCAGCACTCGGGAGGCAGAGCCAGGCGGATCTCTGTGAGTTTGAGGCCAGCCTGGGCTACCAAGTGAGTTCCAGGAAAGGCGCAAAGCTACACAGAGAAACCCTGTCTCGAAAAAACCAAAAAAAAAAAAAAAAAAGAAAGAAAGAAAAAAGAAGACAGATATAAGTGATTAGAACAAGACTACATGATAAATAAAGTATATGATCATGTATTAAAAATAAAATTAAAAGGTTGTGCCATGCTGTGTGTCCATTTCCCAACTGAGTAGCCCTACCTTTTCTGTTTAACTTCACTCTAAGAGCAGATTTTCAAGTTTCAACATGACAGGCTTTCAGCAATGAAATAGAGTAAGGTAGGAAAGGGATCACTTAATGCTGAAGTTTTTCCTCTGTAAACTTCTTCATCGTCTACTACCACACTTTGTCACTCAGGAATTCTTGCATATATTTTAGCTGAAAACAGTCTGAAAAACTGGCTGTGGTATAAACTGAGACCATGGCCCAGTCAATTAGTTGAGTTAAAAACAAAGAAAAAAAAAAGCAAAACAAAACAAACAGTAACAGCTGTTTATTAAATCAATTTTTCCTTATGGGTGAGATTTCCTATTTGAAGAGTGAATACAAATACGATAATGATTTGTCTTTATCTCCGTGTGTCTTGTAAAAAGAAAGAAACAATATTCCATATGTTCCTTTGTTCACTGTCAAGACAAACAACTATAAAGTGTATCAGAGTTTTTTGTTTATTTGATATTTTTATTTTATAATTAGCTTAATTTCACATATCAGCCACAGATTCCCTGTCCTCCCTCCTCCCACCCCCAATCGACCCCCCCATTCCCACCTCCTCCAAGGCAAGGTCTCCTCTAGGGAGTCAGCCCAGCCTGATAGACTCAGCCAAGGCAGGTCCAGTCCCTTCCTCCCTACGCAAAGGCTGAGCAAAGTGTCCCAGCATAGGCCCCAGGCTCCAAAAAGCCAGCCCATGCACCAAGGACAGGTCCTGGCTCCACTGCCTGGGGGCCACCCAAACAGTTCAAGCTAATCAACTGTCTCACTTATCCAGAGGGCCTGGTCCAGTTCCATGGGGGCTCCTCAGCCATTGGTTCACAGTTCATGAGTTTCCACTAGTTTGGCTATTTGTCCCTGTGCTTTTTCCAATCATGGTCTCAACATCTCTTGCTCATACAATCCCTCCTCTCTCTTGCCGATTGGACTCCTGGAGCTCCACCTGGGGCTTGGCCATGGATCTCTGCATCCACTTCCATCAGACACTGGATGAGAGTTCTATCATGACAGCCAGGGTGTTCGGCCATCTGATCACCAGAGCAGGTCAGCTCAGGCACTCTCTCGACCATTGCCAGTAGTCTATAGTGGAGGTATCTTTGTGGATTTCTGGGGACCTCTCTAGCACTCTGCTTCTTCCTATTCCCGTGGGGTCTTCATTCATCCTGGTATCTCCCTCTCCATTCTCCCACTCTGCTCCTGATCCAGCTGGGACCTCCCACTCCCTTAAGCTCTCTTTCCCTCGACCCTTGCCCTCCATTACCCTCCCACCCCCAGTTTGCTCATGTAGATCTCATCCATTTCTCTGTCATTGGGCGATCCCTGTGTCTTTCTTAGGGTCCTCTTTATTAGGTAGCCTCCCTGGAATTGAGAGTTGCAGTCTGGTTATCCTTTGCTTTACATCTAGTATCCACTTATGAGTGAGTACATATCATGTTTGTCTTTCTGAGTCTGGGTTACCTTACTCAGGATGATTTTTTCTAGTTCCATCCATTTGCCTGCAAACCTCATGATGTCATTGTTTTTCTCTACTGAGTAGTACTCCATTGTGTATATGTACCACATTTTATTTATCCATTCTTCAGTTGAAGGGCATCTAGGTTGTTTCCAAGTTCTGGCTATTACAAATAATGCTGCTATGAACATAGTTGAGCATGTGTCCTTGTGGTATGATTGAGCAATAGCCAAAAATATACAATGGAAAAAAGAAAGCATCTTCAACAAATGGTGCTGGCATAACTGTAAGTCAACATGTAGAAGACTGCAAATAGATCCATATCTATCACCGTGCACAAAACTTAAGTCCAAGTGGATCAAAGACCTCAACATAAATCCAGTTACTCTCAATGTGATAGAAGAGAAAGTAGTCTTGAATGCACTGGCACCAGAGATCACTTTCTAAATATAACACAGTAGCACAGACACTGAGAGAAACAATTAATAAATGGGACCTCTTGAAACTGAGACAATTTTGTAGGGCAAAGGACACAGTCAACAAGACAAAACGACAGCCTACAGAATGGGAAAAGATCTTCAGCAACCCCACATCTGACAGAGGGCTGATATCCAGAACATGTATCAGAGTTTTAAAAAAAAAACATAAACTTCAGGTCAGCGAGATGACTCTGGGAGTTGACGTGCTGCTTCCCAAGCTTGATGATGAGTTACATCCCTAGGACCCACATGGTGGAAAGAGATAATCAACTCCTGCAAGCTGTCCCCAGACCACTACATGCATGCACGCTCCTACATGCGCACATGCGCGCATGTACACACACACACACACACACACACACACACACACACATTTGTACCTTATCTCCATAGATTAGCATACCTAAAAACATGCCCCAATGGTTTGGGAGCACCACGTGAAATCTGTGATAGGCTCACTCCTTCGTTTAAAAACAGAACTTAATGGTATTCTGCATGAGAGCAGATGTACATACAAATTCAAGCACACAAAACTGCACCCTTTGCAAATGGATGGAACTAGAAAAAAAAATCCTGAGTGAGGTAACCCAGACCCATAAAGACAAACACAGTATGTACTCATTCATAAGTGGATATTAAATATAAAGCAAAGGATAATCAGACTACAATCCACAACCCCAGAGAAGCTAGGTAGCAAGGAGGACCCTAAGAGGGATATGCATGGATCGCCCTAGGAAGGGGAAATAGATAAGATCTCCTGGGTAAACTGGTAGTGTAAGGAGAGGAGGGAGCGAGGAAGCAGGGATGGGGAATGAGAACATGAGGGAATGGGATGGTCTAGTTGGGGGAGGGGCAGAGAGGGAGAACAATGAAAGAGATATCTTGACAGAGCGAGCCATTATGAGGTTAGAGAGAAACCTGGAGCTAGGGAAACTCCCAGGAATCCACAAGGATGACCCCAGCTAAGACTCTTAGCAATAGTGGAGAGGATGCCTCAACTGCCCTTACCCTGTGATCAGATTGATGACGACCCTAATTGTCATCATAGAGTCTTCATCCAGTAACTGATGAAAGCAGATGCAGAGATCCACAGCTAAGCACTGGGCGGAGCTTCTGGAGTCCAGTCGAAGAGAGGGAGGAGGGATTATAGGAGCAAGGGGGTCAAGATCATGATGGGAAAATCCACAGAGACAGCTGACCTGAGCTAGTGGGAGCTCACGGACTCTGGACTGACAGCTGGGGAACCTGCATAGAACTAAATTAGGCCCTCTGAATGTGGGTGACAGTTGTGTGGCTTAGGCAGTTTGTGGGGCCCCTGGCAGTGGGACCAGGATTTATCTCTAGTTCATGAACTGGCTTTTGGAGCCCATTCCCTATGGAAGGATAGCTTGCTAAGCCTTGATGCAGGGAGGAAGGGGCTTGGTCCTGCCTCAACTTGATATGCCAGACTTTGTTGACTCCCCATGGGAGGCCTTACCTTCTCTGAGAAGTGGATTGGGGGGATATGGAGAGGTAGGGAGAGGGGGAGGAGAAGAGGGGGAGGGAGGGGAACTGTGGTTGGTATGTAAGTGGGAAAAAAACTTTTAAATAAAAAAAATGTGCTCTTTGATGGTTACTGGCCCCTTGAAGGTTATGGGGCAGGAAAGTCACTGTCTTGAGTAGTATGAAGCCACTGGCAAGCTGCCCATGTTCCCATAGAAAAGTCCACACCCATGCCCTGGTTAGACTCAGTGGGTCACAAAAACAAAAACAAAGACACAGTAGTGGATGGGTAGTTAAGAGAGAGGTGGTTGGAATGACCAGAATACTACACACATGTATGACATTGTCAAAGAAAAAGTTAATTTCTTTTTTTTTTTTTTTTTTTTTTTTGGTTTTTTCGAGACAGGGTTTCTCTGTGTAGCTTGGTTGCCTGTCCTGGATCTCACTCTGTAGACCAGGCTGGCCTCGAACTCACAGAGATCCACCTGGCTCTGCCTCCTAAGTGCTGGGAGTTAATTTCTAAAAAGAAGCTTAGGTTCGTCAACTCCAAAACCAACTTCAGTTTACATGTATTTTCCTTTAAAGAAACTGAGTGGCTAGGGCAACTGGCAGTAATTACAATTAATTATTAATTCATATAATTATATGGATTTTCATTGATTGTGAAGTAACAAGTTTTAAAGAAAAATACCATTGAAAATTCATGAATATTGGATCTAACTAACATTTCTTGCATCTTTAATTAAAAGACTCCCAAAAGGCCATGAGTTCGAGGCTTACCTAGTCTACATATAAGTCCCAGGCCAGCCAGAGTTACACAGTAAGACCCTATTTGAAAAAGAAAGACAGAGAGAGAGAGAGAGAGAGAGAGACAGAGACAGAGACAGAGACAGACAGAGACAGACAGAGACAGAGACAGAGACAGAGAGACAGAGACAGAGACAGAGAGACAGAGACAGAGAGACAGAGACAGAGAGAGAGACTTGCAGAAGATATATTTTTAAGAAAGCATGAAATGCAGTATCACATTGCATTAGTTTTTTAAATATCTAACCAAAGTGTAGAAACAGGAATCACCACTCATGCTAAAAATACAATCCACTCATTCTCTTGCCAAAGCAATCTTCTCTGAGACTGCCTTTGAATAGTAAATATATTCAATGGCTTCTTTTGTTTTTGTTAAAAGTCTTTCACCCTTGATTTTTCCAAGTGCTTTTCAAAACCATTCCTAACTCTACAAATAGCAAATGATTGGGGCCAAAACCATCCAATTAAATTGAATAAAATTGTCCTTCCTTTTCGTTATCTCACCCAAATTTGAAAGTGAGTCCCCTTCCCATTTATGTCAGTTTACAAAGGATGCTGCAACAACTCTCACACACTGACAGCCCTAAACAATAGAAATGTGTTGTCTCGCACGTCTGGGCATGGCAAGTCAGGCTCAAGACAATGGCCAGGTTGCCCCTTTCTGAGATCTGTGTGGAATTACGTTTTCTAGGCCTTTCTTCCTGGTGTATAACTTGGTCCTAGGTCCCTTCACATGGCCTTCTTCCTGTCAGTGTGTCTGTGTTCAAGTTTACCTTTTTTTTTTAATAACACTACAAGTTGTGTCATATGAGAACCCATGTGAAGATTCTATCTTCAAATAAGAACAAAATGTTACTGGATGTTGGGATCTCAGTCTGTGAATTAAGGGGTCAGGAGTGGCACACAGTTTAGCACACAACACCATCATAAAGCTTTTCACTCTGTAGAAATTTTCTTCATGTATCCAGACATGGTGACACACATTTGTGATTCCAGGATTCAGAAGACTGAGGCAGGAGGATCACTATGAGTCTAGAGAGCAGATATAAGTGACATTGAAAAGGGAAACAAGGAAAATGGGGAGTTGGGGTGTCTAGCTGGTTTTATGTTGATCTGACATAAGCTAGAGTCGTTTTTGAGAGAGGAGTCTTCAATTGAGACAATGCCTATATTGCACTGGCCTCTACGGATGCCTTTGGTGCATTTTCTTGATTGATGACTGATGTGGGAGGGTCCAGATCACTGGGGTTGTGCCAACCCTGGGCTAATGGTTTTGGATGCTATAAGCAAGCAGGCTAAGCAAGCAATGAGCTAGCAAGTCAGTAAGCAGTTTTTTTCTGTGGCCTCTGCTTCAGTTCCTGCCTATAAGTTCTTCCCTGACTTCCCTCCGCGATAGACTGTTCCCTAGAAGTGTAAAATAAAATAAGCCCTTTTCTCCCCAAGTTTCTTTTGGTCATGGTTTTTAAGCAGGGGAGGGGGGTCAATACAACAGGAGAGTGAGGGGGGAGGAAAAAACAACACTAAGGATGTTTGAAAAGGCTGTAAGGAATCACACTGTTTTTATTCACTCAAAATTATGTATAATACACTTAAGTGTTTGTATATGCATCTACATCAAGTTTAAAGGAGGTTATGCCACTTGGACTTTCAGAGTTCCCTACAAGAAACATAGACTATGTAACAACAACAGCAAAGATACCAGGAAAAAAAAAAACACCCTTTAGAGTTGTTAGTCCTGGGGAATGGGTGTCAAGATACGCCAAAGCTGTTGGCCCTAGTGCATCCCAGAGGTGGTTGCATACACTATTGCTGAAGACACCACGTACTTCAGACATAGGACTTGGCAGATTTGAGCAAAACCTGGCCTGAAAACCTCCTCCCTGAGCACTAGCTTTCAAGGTGGGGGGGGGGGGGGCTACTATGCAAGTGATCAAGACAGAGGAGCAACCAATAGTCATACCCAGCTGTGACACCTATGAACCACAATTATCAGCATGGTAAGATACCCCTAAGAGTGCAGTAGTGTAGTAATAAATAGCTATCTAATTAGACTTATGGCCCACTCAAGAGCAAGGTAATCATTCCTGGAACTGTAAATCTAGCCGACTACCTATAGCTAGTGTAATGGATCTTAGAAGAGAATGTATTACCTCACTTTCCTAAACCAGCACAGTTCCTAACTGCACTCTAAGTACTCAGCCTTACAGGTAAATGTAGCTCTCACCCTCATCAAAGAAGCTTCTCTTTGCAAGCAATGGAGACCATTACAGGAAACCACAACTGGCCAAAATGCAAAGAACAGGGCATTTCCAGCCCCAAGCGATATAGCTACAACACAACTCTTACACCTAAGGTCTGGAAAACATCATAGGAAAGTGAGTGGAAAGAGTATAAGAACCAGAAGACCAGGAAATCTGCTGTGAGGTTGTGTCTCCTAGAAATGATATGGAAGCTAGGCCCATAAGACCTTGCCTAGACAAGACCTGAATAAGTACAACATCAATAGACATGCTAACATGGAGGGGAGAAATTGCTCAGGGCCCCACTGCTAGACAAAGAATTATAGGCAACTAAGGAATGCTGAGAGTAGGAGAATCAGTCTTCCCCAGGGGTGAGTTCCCTAATTGGTTACCCAATATCAAGTGGGCCTTGAAATCATATACAAGCAAGCAACACTAAGTGAACTCAGCAGTTGTATTTGTATTTATCTGTGTATGTGTGTGTGTGTGTGTCTTTAACAATGATAGTTAAAGAAAAAGAGTACATATATTTGAGAAGGGAGGAGAGGTGACAGGGGACATGGGAGGGGATGAAGAGAAGAAAGGGAAAGGAAGAAATGGAGTAATGATATAAATACAAAATTATATTTTAATTTTTCAAAATTAAAAAAAATTAAACAAACAAAAAAATTCTCCGTGTTAGCACTCAACCCTAAATGGGGATATCTTCATCAAATCCAAGGCTCAGGGATTTGAGCAGAAGAGAAAGCAGAAAAAAAATGTAAGATTCAGAGGGCTGATACACATATGATCTCAGAAACTGTGACATTGCATAAAAGACCTGCACAAATTTAAGCCAGACAAAATCCCAGCATGGAGAACAGGTAGTGGGTACAAAGTCCCACTCCTAAAAAAAAACCTGTACTTGACACCTGCTGAGAGAGGGAAAATCATGCTCAGAAGTACTTGACCTACATGAAATGGACTCCATATTTTCTTGTGTACCCTTTTTGCTATTGTTATGGTTTGGTGGCTTTTGTCTTTCTTTGTTTTGCTTGTCTGTTTTGAGAGAAAAGATCATGAAGCTACGTGGAAAGGGAGATGAGGAGGATCTAGGAGTACTTGGGGGTGGAGAAAGAATATGATCAAAATCTATTGTATGAAATTTTTTAATAATTTTAAACTGTAATAAAAAATTTAAAAAGGAAAGAAATCTATTAATAGATTTCATTATATTAAAATCTATAATTTCCCCAAACTAATTTTTTAAATTTTTTAGATTGCATGGCATGATAATCCTATGGGTATAATAGTGGCTCACTTACCTTGCAGTAATCAACAGCTCTCTAATTGGACCTACAACCTGATCAGCCAGAGGAATACCATGCCTCTGGAAGACTCAGAGCTGGAAACTGAGCTCAGTGCTAGTGAAATCATGGATGGATATTGGAGAAGACTCTACAACCACTAATTTACTATGCCAACATAATCCCTAACAACAATCAATCAATCTTTAGAAAACTTCTTCTCCATGTTAAAAATAATACCATGAAAGTAAAATATTGGACCATGTCCATATGGGTGTGAGCAGCTAGTGTAAGATGAAAACAATAAGTTTACATATAAGCAAGGCATCATCCAAGCAGAGCAGATTAGCTTTATCTTAGAGGATAATATAAAAAGCCTACGTCAGAACTCTTGTGTTGCAAGTGACAGAAAGTCCAACTCAAATTTAGCTTACTCTAAAAGGAAATATCGCCTGACAATGGTGGCTCATGCCCTGAATCCCAGCACTCGGGAGGCAGAGGCAGGTGGATCTCTGTGAGTTCGAGGCCAGCCTGGTCTACAGAGTGAGTTCCAGGACTGGCTGAGGTTTGATTTTATTAATACGACTCTTTAAGATTCATGCTACATCTGGCGCCCAACGTTAGTGGTACAAATTCTTGAAAAGACCCGAGCTACACTCGCCGGTTGTGGTGGTGCACTCCAGTTGGATTTGCTGAAGAAGGCAGAGGCAGGAGGATCCTGAGTTTGAGGCCGGCCTAGGAGGCTTGCTAAGGAGAAGCTGCGGCGGCGGGGACCCGGCTACAAACGGTGGCAGTGGGACCATGGAGGCAGTGGCTGTTACTCTGAATTGCTGGCTGCTTCTCATCGTGTTGGTGACTGCGGTGATGCTGCTACCTGGGACAAAGGATTTACTACTGTTTGTTCAGAGAAGAATTGCCAGGACCATCGTGTTACAAGAAAGCATCGGCAAAGGTCAGTTTGGGAAAGTTTGGCAAGACAAATGTTGGGGAGAAATTGCTGTCAAGATTTTCTCTTTTAGGGAAGAATGTTCATGGTTCCAAGAGACAGACATTTATCAGACTGTGATTACTCCAAACCACAGAGGAGGCACAAAAAAAAAAAAAAAGTCTGCAGGAAACCATGGCCACGCCTAACAGCGACTTTGAAATCTTCAAAAAGATGGCAGGAGCCCACAATGAAGATTCCACATGGACTATGATAAAGCCATTAAGCTGATTAACACCACGGAAAGATTGACTTTGGACTACAAACTGTTTAGGACAATTTTGAGATGACTAGCTGAGATGATCCAGCCTGACAGGCTACTCCAGCAAGGACTTATGACAAGCCCTGAAATTTCCTATTATACAGAGACTGGAGAAATGATACAGGACTTGACAATTAACCTAATTTTTTCTTTTCAAGATTCCCTAAAGATATCTTCACCCCTAGAAAGCAAAAAGAAAAAGAGAATAAGATATGAGATAGATCATTGAATCTACTCTGAGAAAAAAGATAAAGAAATAATAGGATAAATAGGTAGATCACTGAATCTACACTGAAAAAAGAGGGAAGATATAAAAATGACAAAAGTTAGACTACTAAACCTATTATGAAAAGAAAAAAGAGAGAATATGGATATGATAAGATAAAAAGGGAGGTTATGGAATCTACTTTTAAAAAGGAACTACTTGTTTTAAATAAGATAAGTAATGAAAATTTTTTGGTCTGAGTTTATCAGATGTTACTGGACTGGACATTGTTAATATATATAATGGAGTTTTTTGTCTGGATCTGTCAAATGTTAATGGACTAGACATCGTTAATGTAATCTTGACTGTGTATATTGTATATACTTATTGGACATAATTTTTCTTGTATTAGTTATAAGCTTTTTAAATTTTAGACAAAAAGAGAGGAAATGTGGTGGTATTGTGTTCCCCAAAATATTGTGTATGCTAATAAACTTATCTGGGGTCAGAGAACAGGACAGCCACAATATTAAACATGAGGTTAGGCAGTGGTAGCATACGCCTTTAATCCTAGCATTCCAGAGGCAGAAATTCATGTGTTCAAGGATACACCCAAGCATGGTGATCCACGCCTTTAATCCCAGAAAGCACGCCTTTAATCCCAGGGAGTGGTGGTAGAAAGCAGAAAGGTATATAAGGCGTGAGGACCAGAAACTAGAGGCATTTTGGCCTGGTTAAGCATTTGGCCTGGTTAAGCTTTCAGGCTTCTAGCAGCAGTTCAGC
>CABHPR010148600.1:20767-40971 GCA_902168415.1 Peromyscus melanophrys
TTCCTTCCTTCCTTCCTTCCTTCCTTCCTTCCTTCCTTCCTTCCTGTCTTTCCTTCTCTCTCTCTTTCTTTCTTTTGTTCCACAGTCTCCTGTAGGCCAGGCTAGAATAAAAATCATAGGTCACTGACGGATGGCCTTGGTTTTCTGATCCCATTGCCTCTACCTCCAAAATGAAGTGTTTTAACTTAAATTCAGTTTTGTCTTAATGCAAAGCACATTTGCAGCTCCATTAATATAAAGGGAAGAGAGAAATGACCAGAAAAAAATAGGTCTTTACTAATTAGACCTGGTCACTTTCCAATGCAGTGACCTCTGGACACTTGTTTTAGGGGTAAAATGGTCAGCACTATGGTGTAGAATGTGATGATTGGTCAGTAGGTAAGTAATTGCCTAATTTTCAGCTTCGCCAGTGGTTCACTTTTCTGACAAGTGATTTGTGCTTACTGGGGTGGAATAAAATTATGAAATACATGAAAATGAATATGTAACATTTTTAAGATTCACCAAGGTACTTGAAATTTCAAACCATCTTGAAAATACCTATGGGTATATTATAATCTACAAAGGGGGAGGATAGAGTCACCTAACACTTCTCTCTGGTAAAGCAACAATAATTGCAGCAGCCAGTTACTGTTATTTAATCCTGTTCCATCAAATGATAGACAGAGATTTAAGATAAAATATTCACACTTTCACTATTTGCAGATGATATGATAGTATACATAAGTGACCCCAAAAATTCTACCAGGGAACTCCTACAGCTGATACACTCCTTCCATACGGTGGCAGGATACAAGATTAACTAAAAAAAAAAAAAGTCAGTAACCCTCCTATAGACAAATGATAAATGGGCTGAGAAAGAAATCAGAAAAACATCACCCTTTACAATAGCCACAAATAATATATAATACATTAGGGTAACTAACTAAGCAAGTGAAAGACCTGTATGATAAAAACTTTAAGTCTCTGAAGAAAGAAATCCAAGAAGATATCAGAAAATGGAAAGATCTCCCATGCTCATGGATAGGTAGATTAACATAGCAAAAATGGCAATCTTACCAAAAGCAATCTACAGATTCAATGCAATCCCCATCAAAATCCCTACACAATTCTTCACAGACTTGGAAAGAAAAATATTTAACTTTATATGGGAAAACAAAAAACCTAGGATAGCTAAAAGAATCCTGTATAATAAAGCAACTTCTGGAGGCATCATGATCCCTGACCTCAAGCTCTACTACAGAGCTATAGTAATAAAGACAGCTTGGTACTGGCATAAAAACTGACATGTAGACCAATGGAATCGAAGTGAAGACCCTGACATTAATCCACATACCTATGAGCATACAATTTTCGACAAAGAAGCCAAAACAGTACTATGGAAAAGAGAAAGCATCTTCAACAAATGTTGCTGGCATAACTGAATGTCAACATGCAGAAGATTGCAAATAGATCCATATCTGTTGCCATGCACAAAACTCAAGTCCAAGTGTATTAAAGACCTCAACATAAATCCAGTTACACTGAACTTGATAGAAGAGAAAGTAGGAAGTAATCTTGAATGCATCGACACAGGAGACCACTTCCTAAATATAACACCAGTAGCACAGACACTGAGAGCCACTATTAATAAATGGGGCTTTTGTAGAGCAAAGGACATGGTCAATAAGACAAAACAACAGCCTACAGAATGGGAAAAGATCTTTACCAACCCCACATCTGACAGAGGGTTGATCTCCAAAATATATAAAGAACTCAAAAAGCTAGACTTCAAAATACTGAACAATCTAAAAAATGGGCTACAGAGCATAACAGAGAATTCTCAAGAGAAGAATCTCAAATGGCTGAAAGACATTTAAGGTATTACTCAACATCCTTAGTCATCATGGAAATGCAAACCAAAACAACTTACACCCGTCAGAATGGCTAAGATCAAAAACACTGAAGACAGCTTATGTTGGAGAGGATGTGGAGCAAGGGGAGCAAAGGGAATACTCCTCCACTGTTGGTTGAAATGCAAACTTGTACAGCCACTCTGGAAGTCAGTATGGCAGTTTCTCAGAAAGTTGGGAATCAATCTTCCTCAAGACCCAGCTATACCACTCTGGGGCATATACACAAAGAATGCTCAATCTTACCACAAGGACACATGCTCAACTATGTTCATATCAGCATTATTCATAATTGCAAGAATGTGGAAACAACCTAGATGCTTCTCAACTGAAGAATGGATAAAGAAAATGTGCCACATATACACAATGGAGTACTACACAGCAGTAAAAAAACAATGATGTCATGAAATTTGCAGGCAAATGGATGGAACTAGAAAACATCATCCTGAGTGAAGTAACCCAGACTCAGAAGGAATAACATAGTATGTACTCATTCATAAGTGGATACCAGATGTGAGGGAAGGAGACTGTAACCCACAGCTCCAGAGAGGCTAGCTAACAGGGAAAGTCCCTAGGAGGGACACATGGATGACCCAGCTTAGGAGAAGTAGATGAGATCTACATGAGCAGACTGGGAGTGTGTCAGGGGTAGAGGGCGAGGAGTGGGGGATGAGAACATAGGAAATGGGAGGGTCAAGATGGAACAGGGACAGAGTGGGAGGGCAGGGAGGGAGATACCTTGATAGATGAGGACATCATGGGAACAGGAAGAGACAAGGTGCTGGGGAGGCTCTCAGGAATCCATAAGGATGACCCCACCTTGGAGTGCTGGCAGTGGTCCAGAGGGTGCCTGGACTGGTCTACTCTGGTGACAAGTCTAGCGAATACCCTTACTGTCATAATAGAGCTTTTGTCCAGTGACTGATGGAGGCAGATGCAGAGATCCATGGCTAGGCACCAGGCTGAGCTCCGGGAATCCAATTGATGAGAGAGGAGAGGGATTCTGCAGGTGGGGGACCACGTGATCATGATGGGAAGACATGCAGAGATAACCAGCCACACTAGTGGAAGCCCATGAACTGTAGAGTAGTGGCTGTGGAGCCCCCATGGGACTGGACTAGGTCCTCTGCATATGGAAGACAGTTGTTTGGCTCAAACTGTTTGGGAGGCATCCAGGAAGGGGGCTTGGGATCCATCCCTGGTGCATAGGCAGGATTTTGGGAATCTGGTTCCTGTAGTGTGACCCCTTGCATAGCCTTGGTGCAGTGGGAAAGGGCTTGGACCTGCCTAGGCTCAGAGTGCCTGACTCTGCTGACTCCCCATGGGAGACCTCTATTTGGGAATTGTGGGGATGTGGGGCGGTTTGGCAGAGAGGGCTGGAGGGTGCAAGGAGGGAGGAGGTGAGATCTGTGGGTGGTATGTAGAGTGAGTAGAAAATTTCTTAATAAAGAAAAATGAAAAAAAGAAAAATATTCAATAAAGCCATATACATTTAACAAGGATAATTTTATATAGTAGGATATACATTCTTTAGTAGTATAATAAATCACAAGCAAGCAGAGGTTGGTTCTCATTTATTTGGCATTATCTCTCATCAAATCATTGAAGACCTTAAGCTGGACCCTGAAAGACAATTTCCACTGACAAATGATGCTTCTCAGGGACTTATTTCATATTATGACATGTGTTTACTTTTAACAATTTTTAAGTACAATTCTATAGCAAGGTCATTTTTTAGTCTCATCCAAGGCATCTGTCAGTGAGGACTGGCTACTGTTATGTTTTTCAGGGTCCAGAACCATCTGTAAAAATATAAGCAGAAATTTTACTTAAAATCCTATGATAAAACTTGTAAAGGGAAACTGATGCATTGGTATTTTGTGAAAGATTTGTGTTACTTCCGGATTACTATATCTAGGGCATTTACAACAAAATTTAAATATAATGAAAATTATTTAAACCATCTACCCTGCTTACAAGTAACTTCAGATAGATCATTTATCACTAAAATGATACATGTATCATATTAGTATTGAAGGAAAATATCCACTTCATCAGGTTCAAAGTATCTTCTACGCTATGGATGCTAGGAACCCTCCAAACGCACTCACCAGCTTGATACAGTGGGGTTTTCTTTCTGCAGGTGTGAAACAGCTGTCCAAGTAGTAAACAATGATGATCTCTCAGAGTTTCCTCACCAACAAACAAACAAAAAACCCACACCTATTTCTCAATTAGGTCCCTGGTTTGTTGTAGCAGAAAACATTGCAACCACCTTTAAAAAGACATTGCTATACCTCCTAGCATGACTATTTTGAGGTGCAGTATAGCTACTTTTTAACACTAAGTTAAATTAAGGACAAGATGATATAATGTGGTGATATTTTATTTGTGATGAAATGTGGTGAAATTTTATTTGTGCTTTGATAAATAAAGCTTGCCTGGAGATCAAGGGGAAAAGGCCAGCCATTTTAAGTAAACAAATTCAGGCAGCACACATCCTTAATCCAACCACTTAGCAGTCAAGGTCTCTGTGTGTTCAAAGCCATACTAGGGAACAGAGCCAAACCTGGTGACACACGCCTTTAATCCCAGTACCAACCATAGCGACCTGGAGGTCTGTACAGACAGACAATGACAAGGAAGTGAGGTAGCTGGGCTAAGAGCCAATGAGAGGGCAGAAAAGCAAGGCATATAAAGGCATGGGTAGACAGGAAGTAGCTCATATTTGGAAGCTGCAGAGTTGGTGAGGTAAGTTGGCTGGTGGCTTTTCCTATTTCCCTGATTTCTAACGCTTTCACCCCTATATTTGGTTCTGTGTTTTTTATTTAATAAGATCATTTAGAAATTCATCTACAACATAATAATTATTTCCACAGACAAAAGAGAAAATGAAAACCTCACTAATTAGAAAATATACCTATCAGTCTACTTCATTCCCAGAAAATTAGAAGTGGCCTTTGAACACCCAGGAGTTATAAAGGAATTTTGCTAGTAAGGTATCTACATAGTTCTTTACATGCATCCAAAATGCTGCTGAGCCAGTCATGACCAAGCCCCACACTATCTGGAGGAGCTCCAGACAAGTGACTTTTCTCATAAGAGAAAACAGAATTCTTGTTTTCTTAATGGAATTGTATCCAAAATGACAGTTAATTATCCAATTTTAAGGGAAAGTATTTGATAAAATAAAATCAATACAAAGGCATAAAATTAGCAATGTTATTCCTTCAATGACCATCTGTATTTGAATAATTAACTTATGTAGAACTTTGGGATATAAGCAAATTTACATAGCTGTAAATACTCTGAAACAGGTACCTAAATTTAGATGGGAAATGGTAGCAGTAGTTGTTATGTTGAAAAGGAAATGAACAGGCTCTAATCATTGTTTTACTTTTAATCTGATATATATATATATATATATATATATATATATATATATTTGAAAAAATCAAATAATATTGTTTTAACCCCAAGGACATGGTTTTAATGCTAACAGTTATAAAAACTATACTCAAAATTATGTTCTTTTCAAAAATGAGCAAATTCTCAATTAGTAGTTTGTAATATGTATAGAACTCTATAAGTATATTTTCCATACATTTCATTGACAAAGTCGAATGTAATCAGTTAAATAGAAATTCACTTACATAATAAGAAAATGACTGAAAGATCATACATGAAAAAAACCTTTAGGCTGTCTTTCTTCATACCACCAAAGTTTGCCTTTATTTTTTTTTCAATTTTGATAATAAGGAGTATAATTTTATATTTTTGTTATCCTCTAAATAGCTCTTCTAATTCTTTGTGTTTCCTTTTGTGTCCCTCAGTTGTTTTCTTCCTTTATCTTTCCCTAAAAGCAAACTGACCATTCTATTCTGAAAGTACCTGAAGAAACAGCACAGACCTCGGTAAACATATTTTAAAAATCAAAAAACTGAAAATCTTCAATAACTTTTATTTAATCTCTGAAATAGCTATTAATTACATGTCTAAATTCACCCCCAAGTAAAGCATGCCAGAATGAGAGAGAGAGAGAGAGAGAGAGAGAGAGAGAGAGAGAGAGAGAGAGAGAGAGCAAAGAGAGAGTGAAAAGGGGGTAGGTGTTTAAAATATGCTGAGAAGCAATACATTTAGACGTATCTAATGGTCGCTATTTGACAATTTATGCTACAAGAGCTCCAGGAGAAAAACTGCTTTTGTATCCAATTGAAAAACATGATTGTTCGTCTTTGTACCCTAGAGCTTAAAGACAATTTACAGAAGTAGGTCAGCATGAAGTATTGCCACAATAAACTGTTGTTGTACTTCCCTTTTGCAGCAAAAAAATTAGGAAAATATTGCAATATTGTTGAGTCATAAACTATGTTAGCAATAAGCACATATCAGCTATCAGGGTTATTTAATTTTTACCGCTGCTGTCGGTATTTATATACTTCTTAAGTTATCCTATATTTGAAAGCAATTTATTGTGGAAAAGGCATCAAAGTTGAAATAACTCATTTTTTTTTCAAATGTTAATTTGTGTATGAAATATAACATAGTTCTTTTTGGGTATCATACAGAAAATGTGATTTGAAAATAATTTTGCCTCATAAAAATCTATCTCCATGGAAATGCTGTAACAATATTCTTGATATGGTTTTAATAGCTACTTTTGTCTTCATCTCACCACAGTATGACGGATTGAATGAACTAAACCTAAATGAAGAAATGAAATATACTGAGACAAAATCATCACTGGTCTTAAAACACCAAAAACAAAGTTACTGATCATTATTTCATTCTAGTATGTAACAGATGCTTCACTGATTCTAAATGGTAATGTTTGCAGAAAAGTTTATTACAGATTGACTTCTTTTTTAATTTTCTTTGTGTCAAGTTACAACAGTGTGGTTGGTAGACATGGCACAAGTCATCAAGGACTATAATGATGAACATTAAACAGACTGAGTTTATAATTTTACTCTTTAATATATTATTCAAATAGTTTCATGAAGGGAAATTACCACTCAAAGAACTGTTTCTAATTGAAACTAAAAAAAAAAAAACTATATAGAAAGTACATTAAAACTTCAGTATATCTATATTACTTATAATATATTTATCTAAAATATATCTATAATAGTATATAATACATTAATAATTTGTAATATATAAACACATTTAACATGTCTATCATCTGTGTCATTTAAAGGGGGAAATATTCTCAAGTAGATTTCACTTGACAATGGCCATTTTTGGTAACTTTTTCATCACAGTGTGTTTCAGGATTTGCTCAATGGTACAGGGCTTACCAAGCGTCTCAAAGTGATAGGTGTCATGCTTTGTACCACTAGAAGTAATGAAATCAGTTAAATTAAAGAAAGTATTTCTTAATATCTCTACAGATTTAAAATACAAAACAAAAGAGCTCAAGGTTATAAACTGAGATTAAGGTAAAAAAGATGTACTTGTAATGCTCACAATGGCTTCAACATGTTTTAAGATTGATGAACTATGAATCCTATGAATTGATAAAACTTGTCCTGATTATGAGGATAAGCAGAAGGCTGTCAGCTTTAGAGTAGACTCTGACTCTCCCCTAAATGCTGAAGTCATTTAGGAAAAGTCAAGTCAGTGCACACATATATAGAACTGCCATCAATAAGCACGAAGAGCGACCTACTTCACTATTGATATGACCAGTATATCCCAGGCTCCATAACTTTGAATTTCACCAGATTTTGGTGTACATACCATGCTTACCTCCTTGCCAAAAATCACCTTGGATACAAAACAGTGTCATCATGTAATTTATACCTGCCTTACATCAAAAAAGTTTCTTGGGTCTGTTTTCATCAAACTTCAAAAAGAGAACACACCAATTGGTTGGACAGTGCCCAACAGCACTGAAAATATGCATACAAAGTAACATAATATGCATACAATAACAATTATTTTTTTAAAAAAGCACATGAATTTGAAGGAGAGTGGGAAGATAAATAAATGGTTTGGAGGGAGGAAAGGAAGGGAATAAATGTAATTATATTGTAATTTCAGAAATAAAATTTTAAAATATCTTCTCTATATAGTGTTCTATATCCTCTGCTTTAGAAGCTCTAAATTACTTTTCCTCAAGTTGTTTTAATGCTCTTTATATTTTTTTCTTTATTCATTGTAGGAGAAATGACATTTAAAAAATTTCTTCCACATGACAAAAATTATCAAAAATATTCAGAACACTGAAAGTACAAATGGTAAATTTGAGAGCTAACGTAAATATAGAAAGAGTGAAAATTCAGAAGTATGACTATTTATTAAGATATCAAAAAGAAATCTCACTCCATAGCGTAAGTTTTAAATGAGGAGATGAGCAGTAGTCTGTAACTTTTTTTTGCTACTATTTTTCCTCTTTTTGACAAAGAACAAAAAATGCTTTAGTTTTCAAAGTTTGTATTGTTTAAGTGGCACAATATTTTCTCTTTTTGTTTATTTTTTTGCATACACATTTATGATGACCAATAAAAGAACTTTAGTATTTGGACCAAAAATGAAGGTCCAACAGGAATGAAAAATTTCCCATTTAATATTTCACTATGCAAGTTTCAACTTTAATCATTTTCATTAACATAAGTTATCACACACAGTAAGGACTGACTCTGCATCTGCAGATAGATGATGATGATGATGGATAGATAGATAGATATTGCAGATATGTATACACACATAATACTAAAGATATCGTTTTCTTCCTCATATCCATTTTCAAGTATTAATATGTAACTGGAGATTTCTCCAGTCTTGCTCAGGCCCACAGCCGCTCAGACCCAATTAAGCACACAAAGACTTATATTACTTATAAACTGTATGGCCATCGCAGGCTTCTTACTATCTAGTTCTTATATCTTAAATTAACCCATTTCTATTAATCTATAAGTTGCCACGTGGCTCGTAGCTTACCAGTGTCTTTTACATCTTGCTTCTCCTGGCAGCAGCTGGCAGCGTCTCCTGACTCAGCCTTCCACCTCCCAGAATTCTCCTCTCTCCTTATCTCGCCTACACTATTATTTCCTGGCTACTGGCCAATCAGCATTTTTATTTATCAATCAATCATAGCAACACTTTCACAACATACAGAAAGACATCCCCAGCCTTGATATTCTCAGATTTTCATGTTTTTCTCTATATCACAACCTGCTACATGTATGTTAACATCTCTCTCCTTTATAACGTGGGAATTGTGTCTCTGGTAATGAATGCAGAAATGTGTAATTTCTGTCACAATTTTTTTTTTTTTGCAATTTTTCCTTAATCTCTGATTCTGGAGATTTTGATCATCTACAGAACTTTAAAGATCTTGAACATCCTTTGCTTAATTACCTCCAATTAGGGTAAAATTCTAGTTTCTGTATAATTCTTTACAAGTTTGGAAATGAAAATAACATGTGCACACATGACATTCTCAGAGGGGACACAGGCATCATAAGCCAATTTAAGAACCTCTCTAACCATCAATACAAAGGGTGATCCCCATGGTTTTTAGATCAACACATTTTCTTCATTCTGTTGTCTGTCTCTGAGGAGGCAGTTGCAACCTGAACATCAGAATAGCTTCGAAGTGGCTGCTTGGATGTGGCTGACTACTCGTTCCACTCTGTGTTAATGACAGCTTCAAGATATCTCTTTGGTATACAAAGGTGTCTGAACTTTTTCAGACAAAAGAGATGTGCATCTGACCTTCACAGAAAGAGAGGGAAATTCACAATTTCTATAGACAGAAAAGGAAATTCACAGTTTCTATAGACAGAAACATTGGAAGGTTGACCTGTTTACTTGATGGAAAAGAAAGTAATACAGTAAAGAAAGAACGGGCATAGCTAGTACTTATGATTCAATCTTGCCTATCTGCCATTATGGAAAAATGTGGGGGTGGAGGGCCCCTTGACTGAGCAGAGATAGGTGTGCTATGTTGTTTACTGTTGTTATTTTTTATCATTTTACTATTATTATTATTTAATATTTTTACAGCTTATTGACCTCTATGAGAGAGTATGGGCTTTTTCTGGAAACTGTTCCTGAGAGAAACAATCTTTTATAAATCAAACATACATGACTGGATTTGATTCCAATTTCACTATTTGGTTTTCTAGTGTTATTAATGGTAACCCACTAGAGACAGTTATGCAGACACCTCTATAAATATTTAGTTTGCCTTGGAAACTCCCTTAGCCCTTGTATTAAAACCAGGGGGAAAGCCAACAGATGTTTAGGATTAGGGAGTGCTTCTCAAAGTGTTTTGCTGTTGTGCAGACAAACTAGAACAAATGGCACAATGCTCTGCAGAACGCCATGGCTTGGCCGATGCTTTAATTGACTCCATAAGCTGAAATCACTTAGGTCAAACATGGAGACCACACAGGCTTTTCCAGCACTAGACAGGCAGCACATGCCAAAGAAAGTAAAGTGAAGGTTTGGGTGACAGAAGGCCATTCTCTTCTCCTATGCCTTCAAGCTCACTTCTATGCCAAACACAAATAGTTTGAGATCTAGGATTAGAAATAAAAGAAAAGTTATCCTTATCCCCAAAGGATAAGTTCTTATGTCTGGATTATGAAGCAGAAAGCACTTGATGTTTTATGACTGTTAGTAATGATCACCAAATCCTTACCCTATGAATAATTTTGAAAAGCTGACTGTTGTTTTAATGACTTCAGAAGTATTCACAGTAGAGAGCACCAGTGTGATGCAAACAGACCACTCCTGTCCGGGTAACTAAGGTGGTACCTGATGACGATGGCTGGATTGATTTTTTCTTAAAAAAATAAGATGCTATGTAAAACCAATATTCAATAGAAACCCTGAGAGTAACAGAGAGAGATAAAGAGAGAGCGAAAACAGTACTCACAATTGACTGTGTTATTGAACTGTGTATGCTATATTAAGTGTGTATTGAACGTAAGGGTAGGTTAAATTTCTTACGTGTTTACAAGTAGGTACCCACACTTTAATTCAGTGAGCCTTGTTATACTGCTATTTTCCTACTGAATAAATGATATGATGTGTGTGATCTACTTATATATCACCCTTGTCTATAAAGAAGATTTTCTCAAGTATAAAAATATGTATCTAAGGAAAACTTAAGGTGAGTAAATTATCTTCCCCAAATTCTCACCACCCTAGTTAGCCTTTTGAACAATTTGTTTCTGAGACTGATAATTTACACAATTGAAATCCCTGGGAAAGGTTGGTTGAACACCTCTCTGGCATGTCTTATGGTACATCTCTTTTCAGCATCAGTAACTACTTTTCTATGTACTAAACTGATACCAGTTAAACATGGTAAACATTTCCTACCAATTAATTAGCCTTTGTTGATGTGTATATGTGTACAGGTATGTGCACATAGTGTGTGTGCATGTGTTAGCACAGAGATCTACTTCAGGCATTATTCTCTATCACTTTCCCTGAATCTGGTATTCACCATTATTCAAACAGACTGGCCAATAAGACCAGGATTCCTTTGTCTCCATCTGCCCACCAACACTGGTGTTACAGACATACATAATCTTTTTTTTAAAAGAAACTTTTATTCATTTTATATACCAATCACAGATCCCCCTCTCTTCCCTCCTACCTTCCCTCCAGCCTTCTCCCCCAAACCCACCCTCCATTCCCTCCTCCAACAAGGTAAGGCCTCCCATGGGGAATCAGCAGGGCCTACTAGCTCTAATTATCTGGACAACCCTGACTGATGCTTCAAGGAATCACAATGCTCTGGCTTGATATTCCCATTTAAGGATGAATCACCTTGGGATGCAATTAATTAACTAGGCATGGCTAAAGTCAGTATTGGCATGAAAATATTGTAGGTGAACAGAGATTTGATATAGCCTTGAGCAACATTTGGCTATATACAAAGTAGCTTTCTAACTGAGTAGTTTCACACCTCTTTACCTCTCCTCCTTGAAGAAAAGCCATTAAACTGATAGAGATATAGGTTAACACAGCTTCTCCTAAATGTCTATATGTAGTTTTTTGACAGAATAGATCTGATGAGGTCAAATGCTTTCCACTGGGATGCTATGACTGTTCAAACATAGTAACCAGTGCTGTGGATATCTGTATGCTGTGCATGTGTTGCTCTGATTGGTTAATAAATGAAGTGTTGATTGGCCAGTAGCCACGCAGGACGTATAGGAGGGACAAAGAGAGAGGAAAATTCTGGAAACAGGAGGGCTGATTCAGGAGACCTGCCAGCCGCCACCATGAGAAGCAAGATGTGAAGGCAGAACTGGGAAAAGGTACCAAGCCACGTGGCTAAACATAAATAAGAATTATGGGTTAGTTTAAATATAAGAGCTAGTCAGTGGTAGGCCTGAACTAATGGTCCAGCAGTTTAATTAATATAAGCCTCTGTGTGTTTACTTGGGGGATGCTAGTGGGAGGGATTTGTCCTGACTGCTGGCAGGCGGGGACACAGGGAAACCTCAGCTAGAAACCAGAGTGGACTTGGCCATTTCATCCACCACTAAAACACACTTGCACTCTCCCCTTAATGACCCAGGTCATTTATTTACTACATCTGAGCTTCTGAAAAGTTGTCTTTTTGTTTGGTCTGCCATATAGAAAACAGGTACACTGGAAGCTGAAAGTCACACCCTTGCTAATATGAGAACTGTGGAAATAAATAGCAACTGCTGATTGAGTTTCTTGGGTATTGTATAGATATAGATTCAAAAAAAAAAAAAAAGAACACATTCTCTGGCGAATGTGGTTGGAGTAAAGCAGCTGATTAAGTTTGCAGTGGCCAGATAGCAACATTCATGCTAAGACCAACCATTTTAACAAATGGGGCTTCAGAAACACCATCACAGAGCAGACAGGAACTGAAGGGATTTATTTCTGATACCAAAACTACTCTTTCATGATAGATTCATAACTCTTGTTGAGCACATGCTTTGTATGAAGATTACCTGGGTTGTGTCCTGTAGAAAACCACCCTGGATGCCTCCTTACATATTAAATGCATACCACCTTTGACATTATTTTAGTGTAGTGATGTCTCCTCTCAGTCATTATAAGTTTTACAGGTAACATTGCTCCAGTCTGACCAACTTATAACATTGTGTCTCTTTAAGTTCATGCACCACTTAGATTTCTGAACATTTGCTTTGCAATCATGCACATTTTATTGCAAACACTTCTAACCAATGTGCTGAGAGTCTAGTTAGATAAGGGAATGTCCACAGTCACCTACAAAATCTTGTTGTGAATTGGAGTGGCATGGTTCAAACTCAACTCAAATCATTTATGATTGTATCATGAGCTTGTGTTGCTCTTCTCTCTGGGTTGAACCTGAACATTGCTCTGTGAAATCAGAACAGCTTTGATGAATCCAGGAGATCCTCACCAGATCTAGCCAATTGATATCCTCTCCTTCAGGGAGGAGGAAAACTCACAGAACTCATGAAGCTCAAGTGGCCCAGAGGGCTCAGCAGATCCACATGATGTCTCTACTAGTGGTTATACAAGAGGCAAAGTGTTGATTGGGTTAAACTTCAACAATGCAAGCTTTCTTTTTATTGATCGGAGGGATTTTGCAGCAGCATAGATTTTCGTATGAAAGCCTACGCTATGGTTGGGGTGAGGTACAGCTCTTGGGAATATACTGAATATATATCCAGTGAGTTACCCAGTTAGCACTTGTCCAAGGGGAATTGTGGTGGAATAGATTCCCATGCTTCTACAGGTAATTCCAAAAACCTCACTGTTGGACTTGGGTGGTTTTTTTTTTTTCTTTTGGTCTTTCTGTGCCATCCCTATTAGGGAAAAACAAACATTTGCTTTTGTCTCTTCAGGAAAATCTGTGACATCTTGAACAGGATGTAAAGGTTGTGGTCTATGAGCTTGCTTTATATGAGCCTAGTTTAAATTTCTAATTTCCCACGCATGGCACCTGTTCCCTTCTTTCCTAGAACAGCATCCATAGGATAGTCTGATGAAGGCAACCACAGCATGTCTGCTCAGCCACATGGAGATTAGGATTATTAGATGTTAATTGCTTCTGGGACAAATTACCCCTAAATTTAATGTATTCAAATGACAAAAGTGTGTTATTTCCTAAGTCTTGTCTGGAGCAAAATGTGGGTCTAAATTGGGCTGAAATTAAATTGTCAGCAGGGATGTATTACTTGTTGGATGTTCTAAAGGAGAGGGTTTTTTGATTCTCAGGTTCCTATAGATTCTATATTTCTAGTATAAAACATTTTTCTCCATCTTAAAAGTCACCAATATATCATCTGTAAATCTTTTTAACACTGACTTTCCTGCTCTCCATTTCATTTCTAAAGATCCTTTTTGATTACATAGGATCCATTTGCACAGTACAGGCAAAACTCTACTTCTCAAAATTCTTAATCAAATTTACAATGCTCCTTTTACCTGTTGGCCATCTGAAATGACATATTCACAAGCATTATTATTAGATAGTAGACAACTTGGGGGAGTTGGAACATTATTTCTGCCTACTGTAGGGAATAAAGCAATTATGGTCTATATAACTGGAATCTCTTTTGGATGTAGGTAGTCTTAGATGGGAGGTCAGGAAGTTTTTCTAATCACAAACTTGAAAGTATTAGAAAATTTTTAGAACCAATTTACAGTATAAAAATAATTTAAACATAGAAAACAGATGTTTTTCCCAAAGATGAGGAATTTTTAACAAATATTTAAAACTTTAGATTTGGTCTGTCATCCCAATGTTCATGACTAGGAAAAAATATGTGTATGAGAATCTTTTAGTAACAATGCTATTACAACAAGTATGATAGTATGTTACCAATAGTAATTAGATGTAAGTGGAAAGGGTTATTTTTGTAATTTAATTTGAAAGTCATGTATATTAGTTTGGGTTCTCTAGAGGAACAGAAATGATAGAATGAATATATATTAAAAGAGGAGTCATTAGATTTGAATGCAGAATTCAGTCTAGGTAGTCCATTTATGCCTGAATATTTACTCTGGAGAGTCTGAAGGCCCAGGAACATTTCAATCCTAGTCTAGATGCTTTGGCATTCAAAAATCAATGTTGAAGGCATGGAAGAATCTGCCAGAGCTACTGGTCTTTAGTCCTAGTTCAAAATCAAAAAAAGAAAGAAAGAAAGAAAGAAAGAAAGAAAGAAAGAAAGAAAGAAAGAAAGAAAGAAGAAAGGAAGGAAGGAAAGAAAAAAGAAAGGAAGAAAGAAGGAAGGAAGGAAAGAAAGACAGGAAAAAGGAAAGAAGGAAGGAAGGAAAAAACTAACCTAGAAACCTGGACTTTGGTGTCAGGCAATGAAAGCAACAACAGGATGGATGAATTCATTACCAAGATATGAAGACAAATGGGCAAAGATTAGAAATCTTCCTTTAGATCTTCTTTCTGAGGCACACCTGAAAAGTACTCCCCACATTTAGAGTGATTCTCCATACTTCAATTAACATGATCAAGAGAATAGCTCCCAGAATCTCCTTTCTTTGTTGATTCCAGATCCAGACAAGGTGGCAATCAAGATTAACCATTATAAGTGACAGAAGAGAATGTTGGACATATCACACAATTTAAAAATAAAATAAGAAATATGAATAACACAGTATAATTTACTAAAACATACTACAATGATTTTCATCTTACATGTAATTTTTAGAAAAATATCTAAAGTCTATATAAACTTTAGAATATGTTAGCAATACATTTCTGTGTAGTAAAGAAGCATAGATAATTGTAATTATTTTCCCACATTCCAACCTACATTGATCACAGTTTTATATGAAATTTATTAACAGGATTTCCCAAGTTCCACTTAATATTTAACTGTGTGTCTCCTTATCTGTTTCTATTAACTCTGGATGAAGCCTCTTTGATGATGATTATGCAAGGCTCCTGTCTATAAGTATAGCAGAATATCATTAGAGATTGTTTCCTTGAATGTTTTTCTGGTCCTGTTTGGTTCTATCCTGGGTCTCTGGACTATCCAACCTCTGGTTCCTCACCGTCAAGGTAGTGTCAGAGGTGAGCGCCCCCTTGGGGCATGGATCTTAAGCTGGACCAGCCATTGGCTGGCCACTCCCGTAATTTTGTGCCACCTTTATCCCAGCACATCCTGAAGGCAGACAAATTGTAAATCAATCAATGGTTTATTTCTGGGTTGTTGTGCCAATACCTCCACTGAAAGTCTTGCCTGCTTAGAGTAAATGGGTGGTTCAGGCTCCATATCCCCCATTACTAGGAGTCTTGTCTAGGGTCACCCTCATAGATTCCTGGGAGTTTCCATTGCAGTAGGTTTCTATGTCGTCTTCAAGGTGCCCCACAATTACTATTGTCACTCCCAGTATCCCTCCCTCCTTTTCCCCCTACTCTATTCCTCCTGTCCCCATTACCACCCACCCCTCACTCCTCCTGAGATATCTATTCTATTTCCCCTTCCCAGGGAGATTCATACACACCACACCACACACACACACACACACACACACACACACACACACACACACACGCAGCTCTCTCTGAGACTTAGCCTCTCTGGGTTTGTGGATTTTAGCACACTTATCCTTTACTTTAAAGCTAATGTACACTTATAAGTGAGTACATACCTGGAAGAATTGTAGGAACCAGAGGGGTCAAGGACATCAAAGAAAACCCACAGAATAAACTAAACAAGGTTCACAGGGGCTCACAGAGACTGGAATGACAATTAGGCAAACTACCCTAGGCCATCTGCGTATGTGTTAGGGTTGTACAGCTTGGTGTTCTTGTGGGGCTTCTAACAGTGGGAGTGGGAGTTGTCTCTGACTCTTCTGACTGCTTTTGGGGCCCTTTTTCTCGTACTGGTGGCCTTGTCTAGCCATAATATGAGGTGTGGTGCCCAGTCTTACTGCAACTTGGTATATAATGTATGGTTGATATCTGTGGGAGGCTTGCTCTTTTCTGAAGAGAAATAGATGAGGAGTGGAAGGGGGTGGCTGGGAGGGGAGGAGGGAGGGGAACTGCATTCAGGATGTAATGTATCAGAGAATAAGTTTTTTAAATAAATAAATAAATAATAATAAAGTTATTAAAGCAAGGCAATGGAGATAATGATGACATTCCATGGTAGAGTACTTTGTTCTGTCAGGAACAAAGTGCTGGCTTTGATCCAACCACAGAAAAGGAATTGCATGTATTTGACATAATATTCCTTATTGTGATTCAATATTTTTCCCTCTGTTTTCTTAAACCCAATTTATCATATACATCACACATAAATACTCTTGGGCTGGAGAAATGGCTCAGTGGTTTAGACCACTTGTTGCTCTTGAAGAGGATCCGGGTTTGAGTCTCACACCCATCTAGTTCAAGGGGATACAGTGTAATTCTTTGGCCTCCATAGGCACCAGCCATGCCATGGTTCAGCTACATGTAGGGAAAACACACATAGACACACACACACATACACACACACACACACACACACACACACACACACACACAATAAGTTAGTCAAATCTAATATAAAAATTAAAATAAAAAGAAAGAAAGAAATAGTTCTCAAGGATCTGTATTTTTAATACCTCACACCATGATTAATTTGTCCTTCATTTAATTGTACTTATACACACCATCAGATACTGTTTGCCCTAATTTTTGAAAATAAATGTACCTTCTATTTTTGAGATTATGATATAATTACATCATTTCCCCCTTCACTTCCATCCCACCAAATCCTTCATATGTTCCTCTTCTCTCTTTTAAATCCATGGTCTCCTTTTTCCATTGATTATTGTTATATACATATGTAAACGTGTGTATACACATAAATTATCTTCTTTTCTTTAGAGTCATCTTTCTATGACTTCAAGCTGGACTGGAGACTCAGAAGGCATCAACAGACATTAAGTGCAACTGGCCTAGCTCGTGGAGGTCATGGGGGAAGCTAAAGATTCAGTGATGGAACAAACTGGGACCTGCACAAAAACTTGCAACTTTGACCAAAGAGTGTCTAGGGTTGGAGAAGGCCAGGGCTGAAAGCACATTATAATAGTATGAGATATAATCTGGGTAGGGAAAGAATATTTTATAAAGTGTATCTTATTTCCCATCTATTTCTCATCTCTCCTGTTTCCTAAGGTAGCTTAAACTGTGATAAATACTAGCTATAGTAACTATTGTACTACAATAGCCCATGATACATTCATTACAAAATGTCCAAATAATGTTTTTAAACCTAAATCATAGTATATCCTTCCTAATCTATTCTTACTAACATTTTTATGTCTTTCTATTAAATGTAGAAATGTTTATATTCTATTTTTATATTTTAAAAATTGTATTCTCTTTTAAAATATTATATCACAATTCTGATTCAGATAGCAAGATATCATTAATTATTAGTACATTGCTTTAAACTCAAAGAAATAAAAAGGGAAAAGGTATCTGAATTGGTCAAAGGGGGAATTAAACAGATACTGCAAACTAAGCAAGAACAAGAAGTAAAACAATGTCAGAATAGTCAATATATTTTGAAGGCACAAATTTCAATTCCTTAATTAAAACCACAGAAGGAACCCACACATAATTGTTCACATACAACTGTTTGACAAATATTTAAAAAGTAAATAAAATATTAACTTAGAGTAATTAAAATTAGGTGAAAGGAAACTTTATTTTAGAGATATAGCATTGGAAAAAATTCACTGACATGGTAATAACAGAGCCTAACTGTGATAGCTCTTATACCATGGGATTCTGTTTTATGGTTTTGATATGGCCTCATCTGCAACTAGAATATCCTGACTCTACTGAATTTGCTTCTTCTCTGTCAGATGTCCCCTACCCATACCCAGGATTAGCTCTTCAAATGGTCATAGTTTCTTCTTTCTGTGTCTCAGTGGCTATCAATCATTCCTAAATAATATCATCAGCTAAAAATGATAATGACATCAATAATATAAATTAATCTTAAATGAGCTATCAGTCAACTTTCTATGAATCACATAAAATGTGTTCTGTCTTTGCCATCATGGCATTCTACTCCACTTACTATAGTTTATTTGTATAAATACCTTATATCTCTACTACAATTTATTTTATTCAATAACATCAAACACGAGTTTAAACTGAAGGAGCGCAGTGCAATTACTATATTAGTTTATCGGCTAGTCAAGCCATTGCTCAGTTGGTTCTGGACATGGAAGGTAATCTCTTTGGGGAGAGAAAGTGGGATGACAGAACAAAGTTCAAGAGCAAGACAGGGTCTTTGAAATTTTGCTTTTGCTATTTTGTTTGTTGTTTTGTTTGTTTGTTTGTTTGTTTGTTTTTAGAGCTGTTGGTTAGTTACTGTTTGTTTTCTCAATGTCTTAACTTAAGGCAAAGGAACAGCATTTGATTTTGTGCCTTTAAATTGATTCTCATTATAAATGCAAACCCTTCCAAGTATGTGTAAAAGTGTTGGCATCCAAAGAAATGTGTTTTGAATACTTGCATGACAAAGTTACAAGGCAAAACTAAGCAGGCCTAGTCACAACTATGGAAACAGCGACAGAACTTGAGTTCAACTTCAGTAAAACACAGACTGGAGAAATATCAGTGCTAAAAGGATTTTAAGACTCTGGTGTATGTTGATTGGTCTTTTCTAAAGGAAGAATAACCTCCCCTCATATTTGTTTGACAAGATGTGATTTTTGTTTTTTTTTTTAACTTGAAGAATGGCACATACTAAACTTTGCTTCCAATCTTTAGTAGAAGTTAGTGCCATTTCTCTTGACAATTACTTTCAAAAGAAAAAGCCCCCATATTTTTTAAGTACTTTTTGTGGCAAGCATTTAATATTTGTACACATGTACAAAAATCAAGGCAAGAGCTGACCATTACAACTTTTTTTTTTTTTTTTTTTTGGTTTTTCGAGACAGGGTTTCTCTGTGTAGCTTTGTGCCTTTCCTGGAGCTCACTTGGTAGCCCAGGCTGGCCTCGAACTCACAGAGATCTGCCTGGCTCTGCCTCCGGAGTGCTGGGATTAAAGGCGTGCGCCACCAACGCCCGGCTAACTTTTTTTAAACTACATATGTAATGGCAGATAAAGGATGAAGGTTAGAAGAAAATGTGTCTTGTCTAATCAAGCAGAGGAGGTAATCACGGCCATCTTGGTCACCAATATTCTTAACTAAATTATTTGTGATAGGAGTAGTCTCCAAAGCTGTCTTTTCTGTAATAAAGAAAATCTCTCTCTCTCTCTCTCTCTCTCTCTCTCTCTCTCTCTCTCTCTCTCTCTGTGTGTGTGTGTGTGTGTGTGTGTGTGTGTGTGTGTGTGTGTGTGT